>JAJIBD010001770.1:0-125648 GCA_021461705.1 Cryptotis parvus | reverse complement strand
GCATCTGGCCTGGAGTAGCGTCCTTCAGGTCACTTTGTAGACAGGAGGAGGACAGTTTAATGTGGCAGATTGACCATGTATTCTATACCAGCTGGTATAAATATGTGCTCTTGCTGCCACAATCATCGTGGGACTAGTTAGATCTTATTGTATATTTTCTTGGCCACGTTGGATCTCTAAGTAATTAGACCAGAGAGAAATGTGTTTGCCTCCAAGCAAGCAAGCAGGGCTCTCTGGTAACTCAAAACTAAAATACAGAACTACCATAAAGTAAAGACAAGACTGTTGTGAAGGCTTGGAGAAATGTTTAACTGGCTACAGTATATTCTTTGGGTACAGATGCATGCCTTTGTATTCTGAGATACAGTTCATCTCAGAAACTTCTCCCTACCCTTTAGAGGCATTTCCTAGGCAAATCCTGGCTAGGCAACATTAACATCTCAAAGGGCCTCGGTAAGGTACTGAGAGAAATTACCTGAGGGCATTTGACCCTGATGGATTTCCATAGTAGTGGGAGGTCTGGTTTGTAGGGATATAATACTAGGCTGCTTCCTCTATGGTCTCTCACTTTCCTCCTTTTTCTGCTGGTGCTGTTTTACAGTCTCCTCTCTACAAGGCCTTAACATGTGGTGGCCGCCATCTTTGCCTACATGTGGCCGGGCCCAGCCGGAACCCTGAGTTTGGAGTTTTTCCTATTGCTGATTTGTATGCGAGAAACTGTGTTAAGTAAAACATTTTAAAACTTTGCTGGATTCTTGCGTCTTTCTCTGTCTGTCGCCTGCTGATCCCCCTGCTCTGGATTTTGTGTGGGGCAATTCAGCATTTCCCCTGCATTGCTCCATTTTGTACGCTTTGCTCCTTTATTAAAGATTAAATGATCATGTGTTTGAGGATGGGTGTCAGGATACTCAACTCTAGTCCATAGTTTTACAGGTCTGTTTTTATTCCAATACCATGCTGTTTTAATTACTTCTGCTTTGCCGTGACAGTTTGAAGTTGGGAAAGGTGATGCCCCCCATCTTCTTTTCCCCCAAGGATATTGCTTTAGATACCTGTGGGAGTTTATTATTCCATACAAATTTCAGGTGTGTTTGCTCAATTTCTTTGAAGAATGTCATGGTTATCATTATAGGGACCACATTGAATCTATACAAAGCTATGGGGAGTACTACTATGTTGACAATGTTAATTCTCCCCATCCATGAGCAGGAAATGTGTCTCTATTTCCTGAAGCAGTGTCTTGTAGTTTTCTTTGTACAGGTCCTTTACACACTTGGTTAAGATGATTCCTAGGTATTTGTTTTTCTGTGGTACAATTGTGAATGAAAGTTTTTTCTTAATATCCCTTTCTTCTCCCTTCATTATTTGTATATAGAAGAGCCACTGACTTTTGGGTTTTGATTTTGTACCAAAGCACTCTAAATATCTATTGTTTCTAGGAGTATTTTGGTCTAGAGTTTAGGGTTTTCTAGGTATAATATCATCACTGTATCACTGTATTACTGTTTTCCCATTGTTCATCGATTTGCTCGAGTGGGCACTAGTAGTATCTCCAGAAGTCCTGTCACAAGCAAATGTAACCTAAGGGCATCTGCTTGCTCCAGGGACAGGAAGAGCCCCAGACCATTCTTCAGGTCATGCAACTGAGGTCCATAATTGTTACTAGTTTTTGGCATAACAGGTAAATAAAACACTGGTCACTTGCCAGGCTCTGCCGTGTAGGTGGTATAGACTCAGTAGAAAGCTCTCATCTCGAGCATTTACTGATGAAACTTAAAGGGGAAAGATCAGATTTTCTCTTGGATGGAGCTCTGAGGAACCATGGAGTCTGAATGTTGAGAATGACTGACTGCATGATGTGTGGTTTGCTCTGGCTTCTTGCTAGGCTTACTGGTATCAGTTAGAACCTGTCTAGAAAGTATACAATGTATAAATGTGAAAGATCTTGGGAAGGACCCTATCCTAAAATCAGCATTCTCTAAGAATATTGTGCAGCCGCGTGCGGCCATGCGCCAAGGGAGCTGTGGGTCTGGCGTGGGTGGGTCTCTCTCTCTTCGGAGCAGATGGCATGGAGGCGAAGGAAAGGGCAGGGCCCAAAAACTCCACTGTGAGTCCGCCAGTGTGGTCTCTCCCCCGCACATGAAAGCAAACCCTTGGAGCAATGTTGGACTCGGCCATGGGCTAGCCGAATCCCTTACCGGGAGGTCAGCTCCATGGGTTGCTTCCACGTGGGGCAGGCCGAGCAGCACAGCTGTAGGTCTGAAGTAGATGGGACTGGATATCTTCTAGGGTTGCAGATTAGCTGTGGGTCTGGCATGGGTGGGTCTCACTCTTCCAGAGTAACTGGCAAGGAGGCGGAGGACAGGGCAGAGCCCAAAACTCCACTCCGAGTCCGGCCTGCGTGGTCTCTCTCCCCTCACATGAGAGCAAACCCTTGGAGCAATGTTGGACTCGGTCAGGGACTGGCAGAGCCCCTTACCGGGAGGTCAGCTCCATGGGTTGCTTCCACGTGGGACCGGCCAAGAAGCGCAGCTGTGGGTCTGAAGTGGATGGGTAATATCATGTCTTCTGCAAATAGAGGTAGCTTGACTTCTTCCTTTCCTATCTAGATGCCCTTAATGTCCTTTTTATTTCTGATTGCTATGGCAAGTACTTCCAGTACTATATTGAATAGAACTGTTGAGAGTGAGAAACCTTGTCTTGTCCCTTATCTTAGGGGGAAGGCTTTCAATTTTCCCCATTGAGAATGATACTTGCTGTGGACTTTTAAAGGTAGATGACTTTGACTATATTGAGGAAGGTTCCTTCAATTCCCATTTTCTGGAGGGTTATAATCATGAATAGATGTTGGATCTTGTCAAATGCTTTCTCTGCATCTATTTATATCATCATACGTTTTATATTTTTTTCTCTTATTGATATGATGTATTATGTTGATTGACTTGCGAATGTTGAACCATACTTGCATTTCTGGGCTGAATCCTACTTGGTCATGATTTATAATCTTTTTGATGAGTCTTTGGGTTCTGTTTGGTAGTATTTTGTTGAAGATCTTAGCATCTGTGTTCATCAGGGAGATTGGTCTGTAATTTTCTTTTTTGTGTTGTCTCTGCCTGCTTTGGGTATCAGGTTGATGTGCCTCATAGAAGCTGTTTTAGATTGTTTCTGTTTCTTCTATTTCCTGGACGAGCTTGAAAAAGGACTGGCAGTAGTCTTCCTTAAAGGTTTGGAAGAATTCACTAGTGAATCCATCTGGACCTAGGCTTTTGTGTTTGGGCAGACTTTTAATTACTGTTTCATTTTCTTTGATGGTGATAGGCTTATTCAGGTATTGCAGGTTTTCTTGTTTCAGCTCTCGGAGGTTATAGGACTTCAGGAATTTACCCATTTCTTCTAGGTTCTCATGTTTTATGGCATACAGACTCTCAAAGTAATCTCTGATGAACTTTTGGATTTCTGTGGTTTCTGTTGTCATGTCCCAATTTTCATTTCTGATTTTGTTAATTTGGTTTCTCTCTTTCTCTGTCCTTAAAAGTCTTGCCAGTTGTTTGTCAATCTTGTTTCACTTGATCACTTGAATCCCGTTATTGATTGATTTGCTCGAGTGGGCGCCAGTAACATTTCCATTGGGCCCTATCACGTGCCAATGTAGCCCAATGGCATTTGGTTAATTCAGGAATATGAAGAGCCTCAAACCGTTACTTCAGGGTTTTGACAAGGAAGTCTGACCATCTTGTAGGTGGGCGGCCACTTGATCTTTTGACATCCCAAGGGATCCAGTCGGTAACGGCTCTAGTCCAGCAGTTGTCTCCAAATCACATTACATGTCCAGCCCATCTGATTTTCGATGCCTTGGCAAAAGAGACAGGGTCCCTGATTCTGGAATAGAGATGAAGGTCAGAACTCTGGATTTCTTCTCTCACTTGAGTGAGGCGTGATATTCCAAGCATAGCTCTCTTCGATTCCTCTCTGGGAGACATGAATATCATTCTCATCCTGCTTTCATAGGGCCCAGGTCTCTGATGTGTATGTTAATGCAGGGATAATGGTGGAGTCAAAGAGATGTGCCCGGAGCCGGAGGTTCTTTGTCCTTTTAGCTATTTCTTCGATGCCTTTGAAGGCATTCCATGCCGCTCTCTTCCTCCTTGCGCAGTTCAGGTTTTAGGTCGTTGATCTTGTTTATTTTTTTTCAAATAACCAGGTCTTGTTTCATTAACCTTTTTGGGACTGTTTTTTTTGGGTTTCTAGTTCATTGATTTCCTCTCTAAGTCATCATTTCTTTCCTTCTGACTAGCTTGGGCTCCTTTTGTTGGTCATTTTTTCAATATTTTGAGCTGTGATTCAGGTTATTTATGTGGGCCTTTCTTTTTTCCTGATGAATGCTTGCAGCACTATGAACTTTCCTCTTCACACTGTTTTTGCTGTGCCCCACAAGTTCTGATAGTTGGTGTTTTCATTTTCATTTTCATTTCTCTTAATTGGTGCATTGACACTGGAGTGTCATTGGACCATTGACTCTGAGAGAGGTTATTGTCATGGGATTTTGTGCCATCTTTCTGTTTAAACTTGTGATTTTGGGTTTTGTTTTATTTTACAATAGACCCTTCAGTCCTTCTTTTAAGTTGGTTTTGAGTATATGAAGTTCCTGAGTCATTGCTTGAAGTTGTGTATCTTTCCTTCATATTTGAATGTGAATCTAGATGGGTAAATAATTCTTGGTGAGGCCTGCAGTTCATTGAGCCTTTTCACAATATCCCACCATTGTTTTTGGTCTCGGATAGTTTCATCTGAGAAATACGCTGTAAATCTTAGGGATGCTCCTTTGTATGTGATTTCCTTCTTTGATCTTGCTGCTTTCAGTATTCTATCTCTATAATTTTTGTCATTCTAATTAGCATGTGTCTTAGAGTATCCTTATTGGCCCTACAGGCCTCCTGAATTCTCGGAGCAAGCGTTCTTTAGTTCTTTAGTTCTGGGAACTTCTCATCAATGATGGCTTTGACAGTTTCTTCATCAGGTTTTTCTTCTTGCCCTTCTGGGGCCCCATTTATCCATATGTTATTCCTTTTTGGCTTTATCCCGATTATCTCTTTTTGTCTGTTCATTAATTGATAGTCTTTTTTTCCATCTTCTGTTGTTGTCTAGAGAATCTTTAGACCTGGTCTTGAGATTATTAATTCTTTCTTCAGCAGTTGTTACTCTGCTATGGAGGCCTCCAAGTGTGTTTTTCATTTTACATACCTCATTTTTAATATATGTCATTTCTGCTGTATTTTGGTCTGAATTTTACTCATTTCTGCTCTCATATCCTCTTGTATTTTATTGATTTTGTATTCCATTGCTTCTTTGAGTTACTTATGCATCCTTAACAATTCCTCCCAAAATTTCTTATCAGAGAGGTTGTATAGCTCATCATTATTACTTGACTCATCTGGGTTAGTGACATCACTCACTGAGCTTGATGGAATTCTGCATTGCTTTACCATCATAACTCTTGTAGGTTGCAAATGTGTGTTTTGGGTGACTAAATAGTACAATTTGCAGGTGTCTGGTTTCTGTGCAGAGTTTGGGGTCAGTGGCAAGGACTATAGGGATGAATGCATACTGGTACTTCAAGTAAGATAAATAGTAAGTAGTTCGAGTGGACACTAGTACATCTGTGCAATTTTGAGTTTTGGGATTTGGGTGGGTGGGTCTGTGGGGGCACAGGGGTCACACATACCTGGTAGGGGGCATGGGAGGCATTTTGCAGGAGCTAGGAGAAATTGGTCCAGTGTGGTGGGTGTGGAGCTCTGTGCACCTTGGCCCAATTGGTGAAAATTTCGGATCTTTTCCCTGTGCTGGATGGATCTGTGGGTTGTGCAGGGGTCACACACATGTGGTAGCTGGAATGGCTTGTAATAGAAAAGATATTAGTGTCGTGAAAGCTGAAGAGAAAAAAACGCCTTAAGCTCTGTTGGAAGGAATGCAAATTGGTGCAGACACAACATGAAAACATCATAAATAGCACTGATGCCCTGCAGCTCCCCACTCTCCCCACCAGGTGCGTTCCGCGGGGCGGGCACTCCCTGAGGCACTCAGTTCCAGGTTAAAGGGCTGGAACTTTGAGAAGGGGACCAAGCCACACCCAGCTTCTTTGGATCATTTGACGACGTCCGCCCCGACGCCCTGCAGCTCCCCTGCTCTCCCCACCAGGTGTGCCTCGCAGCGGGCACTCCCCGAGGCACTCAGTTCCAGGTTAAAGGGCTGGAACTTTGAGAAGGGGACCAAGCCACACCCAGCTTCTTTCGGATCTTCCGCCGGACTACTTCCACCCCGACCCCCTGACTCCGGAACCACCCACCGACACCCCAAAAATTCAAAACCGTGCGGACGCTAGCGCGCCTGCACGAAGTAATATCTATCTACCTGAGATACCACTGAGCATTTGCCCCTACATTCTTTGCTATCCATCCCTAACTGCAAAGTAATTCAGGCACCTACTAACTCTATTGACTAGTCACCCAGAACACACACATTTTCAACCTATGATAGTCATTATGGTAAAGCAACGCAGAATTCCTTCAAGCTCAATGATTGAAGTCACTAATACAGATGAGTCAAGCAATAACGATGAGCTATATAACCTCTCTGAAAAGGAATTTCGGAAGGAACTGTTAAAGATGCACAAGGAACTCAAAGAAACAATGGAATACAAAGTCAATAAAATACAGGAGGACATGAGAGCAGAATTGAGTAAATTTCAGACCAAAGTACAAGCAGAAATGACAGATATTAAAAATGAGGTAAGTGAACTGAAAAACACAGTGGAAGGCCTCCAAAGCAGAGTAACAGCTACTGAAGAAAGAATTAGTGATCTCGAAGACGAGGTTCAGAGATTCTCTAGACAACAACAGAAGATGGAAAAAAAGACTCACAATCAATGAACAGACTACCAGAGAAAATCGGGATGAAGCCAAAAAGGAACAACATACGCATCATTGGGGTCCCAGAAGGGCAAGAAGAAAACCCTGATGAAGAAGAAACTGTCAAAGCCATCATCGCTGAGAAGTTCCCGAACTGAAGAAATCATGCTCCCAGATACAGGAGGCCCGTAGGATACCAGCTAAAAGAAACCCCAATAAGAATACTCCAAGACACATCCTTATTAAAATGACAAAAACGATAGACAGAGATAGAATACTGAAAGCAGCAAGATCAAAGAAGGAAATCACATACAAAGGAGCATCCCTGAGATTTACAGCAGACTTCTCAGATGAAACACTCCAAGCCCGAAAACAATGGTGGGATATTGTGAAAAGACTCAATGAACTGCAGGCCTCACCAAGAATTCTTTACCCAGCTAGACTTACTTTCAGATGTGAAGGAAAGATACACAACTTCATGGATAAACAACAACTCAGGAAATTCATAGACTCAAAACCAACTTTAAAAGAAGGATTGAAGGGTCTATTGTAAAATAAGACAACCCAAAACCACAACAAGTTTAAACAGAAAGATGGCACAAAATCCAATGACAATAATCTCTCTCAACGTCAATGGTCTAAATGCACCAATTAAGAGACACAGAGTGGCAAAATGGATTAAAAAACTGAATCCAACATTCTGCTGCCTACAAGAAACACATCTGAATAATCAGAGCAAACACAGACTCAAAGTCAAAGGCTGGAAGACCATTCTCCACGCAAACAACTCCTCCAAAAAGGCGGGTGTGGCCATACTCATATCTGACAATATAGACTTCAGGCTGAAAAAGGTTAAAAGGGACAATGAAGGCCATTTCTTAATAATTAAGGGGTATGTATACCAGGAAGAAATCACACTACTAAACATATATGTGCCAAACGAGGGGCCAGCAAAATACTTAAAAATGACTATTAATAGACCTCAAAGAAGACATTAACAGTAGCACAATAATAGTCGGAGACTTCAACACTGCCTTATCGACTATGGATAGATCGACGAGACTGAAACTCACCAGGGAAATACTGGACCTGAAGGAAGAAATGGAAGAAAGAGAGCTGGTTGATATATACAGGGCTTTTCATCCCAAAAAAAGCTGAATACACATTTTTTTCCAGTGCACATGGAACATTCTCCAAGATAGACCATATACTGAGCCACAAAGCATACCTCAACAAAATAAAAAAGATAGAAATTGTGTCAACTATCTTTTCAGATCATGATGCACTGAAAATAGTAGTTAACCATACACAGAAGCAGGGAGTCAAACCAAACACCTGGAAACTGAACAGCTCACTGCTGAACAACAAATGGGTCATAGAAGAAATCAAACAGGAAATCCAAAGATTCCTGGAAACAAATGACAATGAAGATACCAACTATCAGAACTTGTGGGACACAGCAAAAGCTGTGTTAAGAGGAAAGTTCATAGCTCTGCAAGCATTCATAAGGAAAGAAGAAAGGGCCCACATAAATAACCTGACCTCACAGCTGAAAATATTAGAAAAAGACCAACAAAAGAAGCCCAACCCAGGCAGAAAGAAGGAAATAATAAAACTTAGGGAGGAAATCAACGAGCTGGAAACCAAAAAAAACAATCCGAAAGATTAATGAAACCAAGAGCTGGTTCTTTGAAAAAATAAACAAGATCGACAAGCCACTGGCAAGACTTGTAAGGACAGGGAAAGAGAGAACCCAAATAAACAGAATCAGAAATGAAAATGGTGACATCACAACAGAAAAGACAGAAATCCAAAAGATCATCAGAGATTACTTTGAGAACCTGTATGCCACGAAACATGAGAACCTAGAAGAAATGGATAAATTCCTGAAGTCCTATAACCTCCCACGATTGAAACAAGAAGACCTCCAATACCTGAATAAGCCTATCACCATCGAGGAAATTGAAACAGTAATTAAAAGTCTGCCCAAACACAAAAGCCCAGGTCCAGATGGGTTCACTAGCGAATTCTACCAAACCTTTAAGGAGGACCTACTGCCTGTCCTGTTCAAGCTCTTCCAGGAAATAGAAGAAACAGAAACACTCCCAAACAGCTTCTACGAGGCACATATCACCCTGATACCCAAAGCAGGGAGAGACAACACAAAGAAGGAAAATTACAGACCAATCTCCTTGATGAACACAGATGCTAAGATCTTCAACAAAATACTAGCAAACAGAATCCAAAGACTCATCAAAAAGATCATACATCATGACCAAGTAGGATTCATCCCGGGAATGCAAGGATGGTTCAACATTCGCAAATCAATCAACATAATACATCATATCAATAAGAGAAAAAATAAAAACCATATGATCCTATCAATAGATGCAGAAAAAGCATTTGACAAGATCCAGCACCCATTCATGATTAAAACCCTCCAGAAAATGGGAATTGAAGGAAGCTTCCTCAAGATAGTCAAAGCCATCTACCAAAAGCCCACAGCGAGTATCATTCTCAATGGGGAAAAATTGAAAGCCTTCCCCTTAAGATCAGGAACACGACAAGGTTGCCCTCTCTCACCTCTTTTATTCAATATAGTACTGGAAGTACTCGCCATAGCAATCAGAGAAGAAAAGGACATTAAGGGCATCCAGATAGGCAAGGAAGAAATCAAGCTATCATTATTTGCAGATGACATGATATTATACTTAGAGAACCCTAAACTCTCGACCCAAAAACTCTTAGAAACAATAGATATGTATAGTAGAGTGGCAGGGTACAAAATCAATACCCAAAAGTCGGTGGCTTTCCTATATACAAATAACGAAAGAGAAGAAAGGGATATTAAGAAATCGATTCCATTCACAATTGTGCCACAGAAAATCAAATACCTAGGAATCAGCTTAACCAAGTGTGTAAAGGACCTATACAAAGAGAACTACAAGACACTGCTTCAAGAAATAAAAGAGGACACGAGGAAATGGAAACACATTCCCTGCTCATGGATGGGGAGAATTAACATTGTCAAGATGGTAATACTCCCTAGAGCTTTGTACAGATTCAATGCGGTCCCTATAAGGATACCCATGACATTCTTCAAAGAAATTGACCAAACACTCCTGAAATTCATATGGAATAATAAACCCCCACGGATAGCTAAAGCAATCCTTGGGAAAAAGAAGATGGGAGGCATCACCTTTCCCAACCTCAAACTGTACTACAAAGCAGTCAGTAATTAAAACAGCGTGGTATTGGAATAAAAACAGACCTGTGGACCTATGGAATAGAGTTGAGTATCCTGACACCCACCCTCAAAGACATGATCAGTTAATCTTTGATAAAGGTGCAAAGAGTCCAAACTGGAGTAAGGAAAGCCTCTTCAACAAGTGGTGCTGGGAAAACTGGACAGCTACATGTAAAAAAAATGAATTTGGACCTGTGTCTAACACCTTGCACAAAAATCAGATCAAAATGGATTAAAGATCTCAATATCAGACCTGAATCCATAAAGTACGTTGAAGAAAATATAGGAAAAACCCTCCACGACATTGAAGCTAAAGACATCTTCAAAGGTGAAACACCATTAACAAAGCAACTAGAAGAAAAGATAAACATATGGGACTACATGAAACTAAAGAGCTTCTGCACCTCGAAAGAAACAGTGACCAAGATAGAAAGACAGTCCACAGAATGGGAAAGAATATTCACCCAATACCCATCTGATAAGGGGTTAATATCCAGGATATATCAGGCACTGGTACAGCTATATAAGAAGAAAACAGCCAACCCCATTAAAAAATGGGGAGAAGAGATGAACAGAAACTTTGACAAGGAAGAAATTCGAACGGCCAAAAGGCATATGAAAAAATGCTCATCATCACTAATCATCAGAGAGATGCAAATCAAAACAACAATGAGATATCACCTCACACCACAGAGACTGGCCCATATCCAAAAGGGTAAAAGCAACAAGTGCTGGCGTGGATGCGGGGAAAAGGGGACTCTCATACATTGTTGGTGGGAATGTCGACTTGTACAACCTTTCTGGAAAACAATATGGACATTCCTCCAAAGACTAGAAATTGAGCTCCCTTTTGACCCAGCCATACCACCACTCCTGGGAATATACCCTGGGAAGCCAAAAACACACAGCGGAAACACAATCCACACTTTTATTTTCATAGCAGCACTATTCACAATAGCCAGAACCTGGAAACAACCAGTATGCCCGAGAACTGATGACTGGATAAAGAAACTTTGGTACATCTACACAATGGAATACTATGCAGCTGTTAGGAAAAATGAAGTTGTGAAATTTGCCTATAAATGGATGGACATGGAAAGGATCATGTTGAGTGAAATTAGTCAGAAGGAAAGAGAGAGATATAGAATGACTGCATTTATTTGCATGACATAAATATATCAGGTGCTCTTACCAAAAGTGGAAATTACCACAAATGTGTGGGAGTCAGAGGTTAGGTAAGACAGAGAAGGGAACATGTGTGAATAAATGTAGAAAGGGCTAATACCAACCTAGAACTGAGCATTAAATCCAGGCAAAAAAATGCACATGATGACTTCTAAGTGTATGTAGTGCATCCCACAATGTGTAAGAGAAGGAAAAGAGAGAGAGGAGAGAGAAGAAAAGAGATAAAGAACCTGCCATTTAGGCAGGCTATGGGAGGGTGAGGGAATTGGGGACATTGGTGGTGGGTAATGGGCACTGGTGGAGGGGGGGGTGCTGGGACACTATGTGACTGAAACCTCTAAACATGAACAACGTTGTAATTGTATATCTCATGGTGGTATAATAAAATGTTTAATAAAAAATCATAAACATCTTTATATACAGAATATGATCTACAATGTGAATGGGTTTGTAGGGCACTATCTTAGGTTTAATAAGTTAGAGGGAGAATATTGTATGATTTCTCTGACATATGGCATCTAAAAACAAAATAATAAGCCAAGAAGATAGCTATAGATGACCAGATTTGCAGTTAGCAAATAGAAACATGTTGTAGAGAAAAGTTTCAAATGAATTCAAAAGAAAAAACTTAAAAAGAAGCAAGAGGCTTAAATGAGGATCTTGGAGAACTGGGTCTAATGTTCAGGACATAGCTACCACCAGAAAACTAATAAACATTATTTTCTATGCACATAAGAATTCTCTAGATCACACGCTGGAACACAATATGAATATCCTTAAAGTCACTAAAATAGAAATCATAGCACCTATCTTCTCAGATGAGAAAGCCACAAAAGTATTAATCAACTATAGAAATTAAAGTGGCAGAAAAGGTAAATACCTGAAAACTAAACAACATACTACTAAGTAAGATCTTGAAAGTGGAAATAAAAAACTAAGTAAAAAGATTCTTTGAAACAAATGAGAATAACGACAGAAATTACCAGACTCTACGGGACACAGGAAAAATAATACTAAGGGGAAATTTTATAGATATTCAAACACACAATATAGATATTCCTTTCTCTCAGGAAGAAAGAAAAGGCTCAAATCAATGTGGTAACCTGTTAACTAGAGAAACAGAAAAAATATTAATCCCAAAGCAAATAGATAGCAGAAGATAAAATTTAGAGCAGTAATCGATCATATAGAGAACAAGAAAATACGACAGAATGTCACCAAAACCAGGAGTTGTTTCTTTGAAAGAGCCAACAGTATTGACTAACATTTAGTTAGTCTTCAAAAAGAAGAGGAAAGAGTCAAATAAATAGGATCAGAAATGAAATGAGAGACATCACAACAGTAACTTCAGAAATGAATACTACTTTATGCTGTTAACTCAAGAGCCCAAAAGAAAGGCACTAATTCATATGAGGTCCCAAGACTGAACCCAGAGGAAAAGAAAACCTGAGTAGACCAATCTTGAGTAAAGATATTGAAATAGCAATGAAAAAACCTTTTCAAGAGCAAAAGCCCAGTTCCAGGTGAAATTACAACTGAGTTCTACAAAAACTTCAAAGAAAAATTAGTGCCATTACTCCTCAAGCTCTTTAAAATATTGAGGAAACAGAAAATTTCCCAAACACTTTCTGTGAAAACAATATCACACTGATACATTAAAAAAGCAGACTCTACTAAAAAAATAAAATTATAGATCAATATCCTTGATGAATCATCGATGCAAATATCCTTAGCAAAAGCTTAATAAATCAAATCCAGCAGTATAACCAAAGGATTATATACCACAATCAAGTGGGTTTCATCCCAGGAATACAGTATGGCTCAAAATACACAAATCAGTTAATGTAATACATTACATCAATGAAAAGAAAGATAAAACCATATGATCATGTCAATTGATGCAGAGAAGCTTTTGACAAGATCTAATACCCACTCATGATAAAAACCTGCCAATAGTAGAAAAGAAGGAAAATACCTCAGATAGTAATGGTCATCTATTGCAAAACCACAAGCAGTACCATATTCAATCGTGAAAAGCTAAAAACCTTTCCTCTTTTATTTATTTATTATTTATTTATTTTTTACAATTAAAAAGTTCATGTTTGGGTTTTGGTCATACAGTGTTTCAGCACCCGTCCCTCCACCAGTGCCCATCCCCACCACCAACATCCCCGGTTCCCTCCCCCTTCCCCAGCCCACCTCCATGGCAGGTTCTTTATTTCTTTCCCTTTCTCTCTTTCTCTTTTCCTTCCCTTCCAGACTATGGATTACAGAACATACATTAAAAGGTTGTCATGTGTATCCTTTTGCCTCTATTTAATGCTCAGTTCTAGGTTGGCATTAGTACCCTCGACTATTATCAGCACCCTGTTCCATTTTCTGTCTTACCTAAACTCTGACTCCCACACGTTTGTGACAATTTCCACCCTTGACAAGACCTCCTGATATATGTTTCACTTGACCTTGGATATTGGTATCATAATATGTACATATATATTTATGCCATGCAAATAAATGCAGTCATTCTGTATCTGTCTCTCTCCTTCTGGCTAATTTCGCTCAACATAATCTTCTCCATGTCCATCCATTTATAGGCAAATTTTATAACTTCATTTTTCCTAACAGCTGCATAGTATTCCATTGTGTAGATGTACCAAAGCTTCTTTATCCAGTCATCGATTTTCGGGCACTCTGGTTGCTTCCAGATTCTGGCTATTGTGAATAATGCTGCTATGAACATAAAAGTAGGGATGGTGTTTCCGCTGCGTATTTTTGGTTTCCCAGAGTAGATTCCCAGGAGTGGTATGGCTGGGTCAAATGGGAGTTCAATTTCTAGTCTTTGGAGGAAAGTCCATATTGTTTTCCAGAAAGGCTGTACCAGCCGGCATTCCCACCAACAATGGATGAGTGTCCCCTTTTCCCCACATCCACGCCAGCACTTGTTGTTCTTGCTCTTTGAATATGTGCCAGTCTCTGTGGTGTAAAGTGGTATCTCATTGTTGTTTTGATTTGCATCTCTCTGATGATTAGTGATGATGAGCATTTTTTCATATGTTTTTTGGCCATTCGAATTTCTTCCTTGCTGAAGTTTCTGTTCATTTCTTGTCCCCATTTTTTGATGGGGTTGTTTGTTTTCTTCTTGTAAAGTTCTACCAGTGCCTGATATATCCTGGATATTAACCCCTTATCAGATGGGTATTGGGTGAATATTCTTTCCCATTCTGTGGACTGATTTTGTATCTTAGTCACTGTTTCTTTTGAGGTGCAGAAGCTTTTTAGTTTCATGTAGTCCCATATGTTTATCTTTTCTTCTAGTTGCTTTGTTAGTGATGTTTCACCTTTGAAGATGCCCTTAGCTTCAATGTCATGGAGGGTTTTTCCTATATTTTCTTCAATGTACTTTATGGATTCAAGTCTGATATTGAGATCTTTAGTCCATTTTGATCTGATTTTTGTGCATGGTGTTAGACACAGGTCCAAATTCATTTTTTACATGTTGCTGCCCAGTTTTCCCAACACCACTTGTTGAAGAGGCTTTCCTTACTCCATTTTAGACTCATTGCGCCTTTATCAAAGATTAAATGATCATGTGTTTGAGGTTGGGTGTCAGGATACTCAATTCTATTCCATAGGTCCACAGGTCTGTTTTTATTCCAATACCATGCTTTTTTTTTATTTATTATTTTATTTTTTTATTATACCACCGTGAAACATACAATTACAAAGGTGTTCATAATTGGTTCTTGGTAATACAGTATTCCAGCACCCGTCCCTCCACCAGTGCCCCATTTCCACCACCAATGTACCCCTCCCCCTCCCGTCCCCCACCCGCCTTAATAGCAGGTACCCCAGTTTCCTCTCTTTCTCTCTCTATCTCTCTCTCTGTCTCTGCATCTCTCTCCCTCTTATTTTACACATTGTGGCTAGCCCTGCAGATATTTAGAGTTTATCACTTAAGTCTCTTTGTGTGTATTCAGTGGTGAGTTTTAATCTGCCATTACCATTTCCCATATTTATTAAAACACTGGTATCTATATCCTATTAATGAATGCAGTCATTCTATATCTGTCCTTTTCCTTCTGACTAATTTCACTCAGCATGATAGACTCCATGTCCATCCATTTGCAGGTAAATTTCATAATTTCATCCTTTCTGACAGCCGCCTAGTATTCCATAGTGTAGATGAACCACAGTTTCTTTAGCCAGTCCTCTGTTCTCGGGCATTTAGGTTGTTTCCAGATTCTAGCTATAGTGAATAGCGCAGAGATGAATAAAGAAGTACAGATAGTGTTTCTGCTATGTGTTTTTCGGTCTCTAGGGTATATTCCCAGGAGTGCTATTGCTGGATCAAATGGGAGCTCAATATCTAGCTTTCGGAGGAATGCCCATATTGTTTTCCAAAAGGGCTGGACCAGTCGGCACTCCCACCAGCAGTGGATGAGAGTCCCTTTTTCCCCACATCCACGCCAGCACCGGTTGTTCTTGCTGTTTTGGATGTGTGCCAGTCTCTGTGGGGTGAGATGGTACCTCATTGTTGTTTTGATTTGCATCTCCCTGATGATTAAAGATGAAGAGCACTTTTTCATATGCCTTTTGGCCATTCGAATTTCTTCTTTTTGGAAGCTTCTGTTCATTTCTTCTCCCCATTTTTGATGGGGTTGGCTGTTTTCTTCTTGTGGAGTGCTACCAGTGCCTGATATATTCTGGATATTAACCCCTTGTCAGATGGGTATTGGGTGAATATCCTTTCCCACTCTGTGGATTGTCTTTGTATCTTGGTCACCGTTTCTTTTGAGGTGCAGAAGCTTTTTAGTTTTATATAATCCCATTTGTTTATCATTGCTTCCATTTGCTTGGTCAGTGGTGTGTCGACTTTAAAGATACTTTTCGTTTCGATGTCATAGAGCGTTTCTCGTATGTTTTCTTCGATGTACCTTATAGATTCATGTCTGATATCGAGATCTGCCTTGTAGTACAGTTTGAAGTTGGGAAAGGTGATGCCTCCCATCTTCTTTTTCCGGAGGATTACTTTAGCTATCCTTGGGTGAAAACTTTTCCTCTTAAGATCAGGCACAAGACAAGGATAACTACTGTCAGCAGTATTATTAAACATAATTTTGGAAGTCCTTGCCACAGTTGTCGGACAATACAATGATATCATAAGGATCCAAATTAGAAACGAAGAAGTCAAATTATCAATATTTGCAGATGACATGATACTATACACCAAAAACCCTAAGGACCTTACAAAAATTCCTAGAAATAATAAACAAAGGTAGTAATGTAGCAATATACAAAATCGATATACAAAAATCAGTGGCATTCCTATACACTAAAAGAATCAGAAGGAAAAGAAACTAAAAAGACTATCACCTTCAAAATAGTGAACAAAAACATCAAATATCTAAGAACCAACTTAACAAGGGATATCGAAGACTTAAATAAAGAAAATTTTAAATCATTGCTAAGAGAAATAAAGAAGATACCAAAAAATGGAAATATATTCCCTGTTCATGGATTGGAAGAATTGACATTGTTAAAATGACTGTCCTACCCAAAGTATTGTGTGGGTTCAGTGCAATAAAATTCCAATGACATTTATTTTCAAAGACATGGAACAAATTCTACTAAAATTCATACATTCCTAAAAAGGAAACAATATAAAACAGAAGGTATAGTTTTCTCCAGCTTTGAACTATATTACAAAAATATAACAATAAACACTGTTAGTGGGAATGTCATCTGGTTCAATCTCTATGTAAAAGCAACATGGAGATTTCTCAAAAAAATAAATTATACCAAAACACAAAAACAGGGCTGGAGTGATAGCATAGCGGGTAGGACAGTTACCTTACATGTGGTTGACCCGTGTTTGATCTCAGGCATCCTATATGGTCCCCTGAGCTCTGCCAGTAGTAATTCCTGAAAAAAAACCCAGGAGCATAACCCGTGAGCATTGCTGGGTGTGACCCGAAAAAGAAAAAAAATCCCACAAATACACTAATTTGAAAGGATATATACACACACCTATGTTCATCATTGCATTTAGCAATATCCAGGGCATATAGAAACAATACAAATGTCCAAAGTTTATTCTATTTGTTTTTTTATACTGCTGACATGTTAATTGTGTGAGAATTGGTTGAGCTCTGCTTTGTCTTTTTTGTGCTTAGACATTTGGCTATGGTGGTGCTCTTGCACATTCTGTTGAAATGCTCTCTAAGAGTCATACCCCTGGCTGAAAGACTTGCACATCTTCTAGTTGTGAGGCACATTGGGGGTGTGGATGTTCATAGAGACCGTAAACAGCAGAGATACTAGAACTGTGCTCATCACACATGGATGGTTCTGGGGCCACTTGTACTTGCAAAGCATGTGTGTGGCCCCTGGTCATCCTTCTACCAGCCCATGTTATATTTCAATTTTAATACTTTGTTAACATTTGTGTGGCTCCTGTTAAGAGAATGAAAATAATTCCCTGCAGGTGTGCTTATATATTTCTTTGAACATACATATATTACCTGTGAACTCTTACTCATATTCAGGGTGACCTAAAATAGTGCTAGGCATATCAGGAAGTGGTGTGGAAAACTAGTTATCTTAATTTAGTACTCAGTACTGTCCAAGCAAAGACCTCTGGGAGCTGCTGTAATCAGGTAATATTGGAGAACATACAGCAGAAGACCCAAACCACTGTCTTTTTCCACATTGCCATGAGACTGTCTGTAGACGTGATAATGGACTTGTTGACTTGCCTTTCTGGCCAATCAGAAATAGCACATGGCACCCTTCCCCAAATACAACTCACACCATTACCACCTATGAAGAATAACTTCTTCAATTGAAATGCAGGCAGTGAGGTCAGAGTATTGTTTCCAGGGTCTGGGAAGAAAGAAACTGCAGTCTTGTTCAGAATATTAATTCTCCACAGAATGTATCAGATCATTGAGAGAAGAGTCTTTCCGAAGTCAGTCCAGCTGACAGCAGAGAGAGAGCATATTCACCTAAGATTTGAAGTGACATTTTAATTTGGAAATAATTTACAGAGTTGTAGCACTGTTGAGAAAACAATAAGAATATTGATGCACTCAGGCATTAATTGGCGACAGTAACACTCTGTATCCTCAGGCCTGAAAGGGTAAGAGAGAATATAGAGGACAATGATTCTTTGCAAGCTTGAGTCATGGAAAACAGCTGCTAGACTCTGCAGTCTGGCATAGCCAGAGAGGAACAGAGCTGTCAGTGCTGTGGGAGAGGAAAGTCAATAACCTACTGGGTATCTTCTTTCCTGTTACCGATGTCCAGTAGTACCTCTTATGGGTAAAATCTATCCAGAATCCAGTGGGACAAGGGAGTCCAGGTGATAGCATTCCTGGAAAGCCTCCTGGAGAACTGGAAACAGGATATAGAGAAGTGAAGTATAAATCTGGGAGTAAACATGTTGACCTGTAGAATTTTCAACTGATTACACGTTATGATCTTTAGAAGAATTTTCAAAATTTCAATTGATTGCATATTATTAGCTTTAGAAGAATTTTCAACCTTAGCTATACATTTGGTGTCACCCAGAGAGAATGACAATTAGTGTTACCTAGGCCCCTGATCCCAGAGTTCCTGATTCAGTTGATCTGGGGATGGCCTGGACATTGTGATATTTAATGCCTGCCTTGGTGTTTCTAATATGCAGCCAGAGTTGTGCTATAGAACAATGTTTTCCAATTTTAGAAATATTGACATTTGGGGCAAGATGTGTTGAGGAGACTGTCCTACAAATCATGGGGTGTTTAGTGGTATCCCTGGCCTCCAATCATGAGATGTCAGTAGCAGTGCCCACTAAAATGCCAACTATAAACGCCTGCAGGCTTCACCTGCTGTCCCATGAATACTCATTGCCAGGTGGACAGCAGCCCTTTAGAACAAAGGGTATCAGTGCAGTCTGGGGTGGTAGCATCAACCTAACAGGTAGAACACTCCCAACAGGAGTGTAAACAAAGAAATGCAAATCATCAGCCTCCATCCCTGATTTCCCAAATCAAACACCCTGGGGTAAGAGCCAACAATGGCACAAGCTTAAGTAAGAACTCTGCTTTTTAGGCCCTGAATTGAGCGCCAGTTTTCAGTAAATACCCTTCCTCCATGTGTCAATGTATGCCTAAAAGCATGTACATTTTCTACGAACATTTAGGGTTATATTTTTTGTGTACTCACTTTAACAGTTAACTATGTGTTTGTTACTTAATCTTGTCACTGGGTTTAGGGAAGGGTTTTTTTTTGTTGAACATGATTGTGTGCATTTAAAGAGAGAAGATTGCTATTAAGTAATAATACAGAGGGAAGGGCATTTGCATTGCCCATGGTTTGCAAATGCCAAGGGCATTTGCATCAACCCCTGAATGCTGATCCAGGAATAAGTTCTGAGCACAACGGATCTGGTTCCTAAACCTTTAGCCAGAGTTGAAAATCTTAACATGAAAAAAATCCTTAAGTTTTGGGTTTTTTTTTTTGGTTTGTTTGTTTTTGCCTAGTGGCTGGAGATACAGTACAGCTGGGTAAAGTCCCAGCTGTACTTAAATATTTTTCCCAGCAAAGTCAACTTTTACCAATGTTTTGGTATTATTGGAGATTTAGAAGATAAAAATATGCTAAAAGAAATAGATTTTTACTAAAAAGTTATTTCCTTCTGTTCTTCTATGCACCAATTCTATCAAAATAATAGGAACCCCCATCCTCAAATTTTTTTGTCATTAGAAATAATTGACTAGAGAACAACAAGCTCCTTAAGGTTTAAAACTAAAAGGGATACATTAGTTTTTCCTGTCAAATGGTGTTGGCTAAAACACACACAGCAGACACACCACCTGCATTTCTATGGTCATAGCAGTACTATTCATAATAGCCAGAATCTGGAAACAACCAGAGTTCCTGAGAACAGACTACTGGATAAAGAAACTGTGGTACATCTACACAATGGAATACTATGCAGCTGTCAGGAAAAAGCAAAGTTATGAAATTTGCCTGTAAATGGATGGCCATGGAGAGGATCATGGTGAGTGAAATTAGTCAGAGGGAAAAGGACAGATATAGAATGACTGCATTTATTTGAGGGACATAAAAAATAAAATAGCATGATACCAATATCCAAGGTCAGGCAAAACATGGATCAGGAGGTCTTGTCAGTGGGTAGAATCTACTTCAAATGTGTGGTTGTCAGAGGCTAGGTAAGACAGAGAAGGGAACAATGTGCTAATAATTGTTGGAAATGATAATACCAGCCTAGAACTGAGCATTGAGTATAGGCAAAGGGATATACATGATAACCTCTAAATGTATGTATTGAAAGCCACAATGTTTAAGAGTAGAAAAGAGAGAAAGATAGAGAGAGAGAAGAGAGAGAGAGAGAGAGGCAAACTACCTGCCATAGAGGCAGGTCGGGGAAGGGAAGGGAATCAGGGGATATTGGTGGTGGGAAACGGGCACAGGTAGAGGGATCGTTGCTGGAACACTGTGTGACTGAAACCCAAACATGAACATCTTTGTTATTGTATATCTCACGGTGGTATAATAAAAAAAATTAAAAAAAAAACAAATGGTGCTGGCTAATTATTATCCAGGAAGATTTTATGGAGAGAGGACAACTTCCAAAGACAGCTCAAGATCACAATGGAATAGTTAAATAAGAGCTTTTTAATAGTTAGTAAAATGTCACTACAAATGACACATTCAAACTTTCTATGAAACATAACATGTTATAAGGATGATGAAAGATATGTTATTTATGACAGTCCCATGATCTCATTCCAATGTTCCAAAGACTTAGCATAATTTAATCACTGAAAACCGTAGTAGCATAGGGACATATCTAATACAGGTTCCTAACTGCAGGCAGGTCCAAAACTGAACCAAATCTTGCCAGTTCTTTTCAAGTTGGGAAAGCTGGTTGCTGCCTCTCATTGATTATGTTTGAAGTCTTAACTGCTTTTTTTGTGTAGTTAAAAACAAGTTTTACTTATCTTGACCTTAAGAGAGATAACAGAAAACTTGAAAACCATGCACATTAGCATTACTATATTAGGAATAATCTAGGGGTTTTTGAAAAGAAAAAATAGCCCTAATTCCATTTACTACTCCCAAAATACCAATTGTCCAAGCCCAGAGTCATCTCTGTTATATCATATTAGGCCTCTTATACCTCTTCTTGTCCACTTAAGCTGTGCTTCTAAAACTCAACTACAATTGCTTATTAAGTGCTCATGAAGAAACGCCGTCCAGGAGGAAATGGCTCATAACTTTAAGGCTCCGATATATTTATTTCCCGGTTAGGAAGCTCAGAATCAATATGACTTTTCCTTTCCACTTAAAGAAAAATTCTTGTGTAAAATGATATGTTTAGGAGACTGAGAGGTAGTACAGTGGGTGAGGTGCTTGCCTTGCACTCAGCTGCCTGGCTGGCACCACAGGATGGCATCCCGATCATTGCCAGGAGTGATTCCTGAATGCAGAGCCAGGAGTAAGCACTAAGCACCACTGGGTATGGTTCTCAAACAAGAAACAAACAGAAATGTTTTGTGCTGAGCACAAGTAACTTTCCTCTCTCCCCCCAACACACATATTCCAAAGATCTCTTTGAAATAATAGTATTTATTTTTAATGAAAGCAGAACAATTCTGGAAACCATCTTCTGGCAAAATATGCTGAAGAATTTCTCAAATACAAAAAACCATATGTGATCAGTATAGACAGAGAAGGAGCAGAGGAAATCGTAGCCCTAGACACCAGCCATTAGCAAGGGGGTATCTCCCAGAGTCCCAGAAAAGCTTCAAATTTAAAGTAACCATGTCTAAAGGAAGGACAGGGAGAATCAGTTACTAAGTTAATCTTTTAAAATAAAACCCTTATCCCCTGCCACCATAAACTGGCAGTATAATCATCTACCTTTGGGTCAAAGCCAGAATATTGTACCCTAGAGTCTAAAAAAGGAAGTGATTAATGCCCAAAGCCTTGTAGTGAAGGAATCAAGAATTGAGTATATTCAGAATATACAGGGATATGGAGAAACTGTGAGTCTGGGCCATTATTTTTTCCCCAAATTTTATTACACCATTTTAGACATACAATTGCAAGATACTCATGTAGAGTTTTGGTTCTACAGTGTTCCAACACCGATCCCTCCACCCCAAACCCATCTCCCATCACCAATGTCCCCACCTCCCTCCCCCTTCCACACCTCAACTATTTGGCGGGTTCTGTATGTCTTTTCTCTCCTCTCTCATCTCTCCTCCCGCCAAACTTTCCTGCACATCGTGGAATGCAGTGGATTAAAGGACATTACAGTTTCCACTATTTTGATGGACCGCTTGGCCGCTTGCGACCTGGGCTTGAACTGGTTTTGCTCTGTTAATCTGGTCGTGAGGTAGTATCCCAGCATCTGGACAGCGAAGGTGGTGGCTAGTGTGGTGGGATAGTCTCATCCGGTTGCTTCCGGAACCCCCCAGAGGTGATGGGCCCTCTCCCAAAACCCATCTGTCCTCCCGGGAGCCCCATGGTCAACTTAGCCTGGGGAAAGCGGAGTTCCAGCTTCCCCAGCCGCCTCCAAGGCCCACATGCTATGGCTGGTCGCCCCAGGGCAGCTCCTGGGAGGGGCCACCAGGCTCGACAAAATGGAGGGGGAAATGGCGCACCCCTGACTCCATCTGGACGAAGTCTGTCTGGGCCATTATTGTTCTCATTTTGTGCCCTAGACTGATTGTTTTGTGACATGAAACATGATTGTTTACCAGGGAAAGAGAAAGGGCTGGGAGTTTCTCAGAACTTTCTGAGAGGAGTTCAGAATAAATCCTCAGATCTGGGAGTGACACATATGCCTCAGCTTACAACTCTGGTCACGTGACCCTCTTCAAGCCCAGGGAGGTTAAGAAGTGCAGCATTGCCATGTCCTGGGAAGGGAACGACATCTAAGATAATTGAATGGTAGGACTCAGAAGTATTGTATTTATACAAAGGAATGAGAATCAGAGGAACAATACAATTTTCATCAACCACTGTGTACAGCTAGATGCCAATAAAGCTAGATGTCTTCTAATTTATGAGAGAATAATTGTTTCCTTGGCATTTTATTCCCAAACAGAAAAACCATTTATCTAGCATGAAGACATATAGTTCATAAAATACATTATTAAAATGTATTATTACCCTATGAACTCTCAGAAAAAAATTTTAAGTGCTTGAAAAAAAAGGCTAACCTAAAAGGTGCCCTATATAACTACATAGGTCAGATGCTTAAATGCTGTTGTTGTTCTGGGAAATTGTTCTGTGATGTGAAATACTGTGTAAGAATTAAATATTGCATTCTATTCTGAGAGATTGATTTGAACAAAAACAAATGCAATTTTTGCCTTATTCAGAGTTATATTGTATTAGATAATATACAATGCTAATTCAAATTATAAACCATAAACAATGGGAAGAATCAGAAATTAAAATACATATGAAAGAAAGTTTTCAAAATTATAAAAGGAAAGGTCAGAGTGATAGTTCAAGTTGTAGAGCTAATACATCACATGTGTGAGGCCCAGGGTTCAATACCAAGCTTTACACACCCTCGAGAATACCCTAAACTGTCAGTCCCACATTCCCAACCAAGTATCACAGGTATTAATACAGAATCCTTGAGCACAGCTGGGGGCATTCCCTGTAAAAATGAAATTAAATACATATATGTATGTATATGTATATATTGTATATATATATATATATATATACACACACATATATATATGATGTATGTCTGTATAAAATGAACTTATGAAGTTAGAGAGATAGTACAGTGGGTAGGTAGGTAGGAAATTTTCTTTATACACCAATGACTCAGTTTTGTTCCCATCACCACATAGAGACACCTTACGTGCCATCAGGAGTTATCCCTGAACATAGAGCCCTAAGTACAGCCAGGTACAGGTTCTGACCCTCCCAAAAAAGTTCATTTGTAAGATTTGAATTTGAAATTCAGATGCAACTATTGCCCCATCTGCCTGTTGTCCGTCATCTACAAGCTGTTCACTCGAGTCATCCTGAACAGGATTGGCAGAACACTAGATGAAGGACAACCATGCGAAGCAAGCTGGCTTCCGGAAAGGATTCGGCACAATCAACCATATCCACACGGTAACCAAGCTCATTGAGGTTTGTAGGGAGTTCAAGATGCTGCTCTGTCTCACATTAATTGATTTAAAGAAAGCCTTTGATTCTGTGGAGACTGAAGCAGTCATCGAAGCCCTAGCCAAACAGGGCATTCAAACCCAATACATCAAGATCCTTCGTGAGCTGTATTACAGATTCACCACCAGGATCTCACCATTCTACAAGGAAGTGATCATTGATGTCAAAAGAGGGGTTCTACAGGGTGATACCATTTCACCAAAACTCTTCAGTGCCACCCTTGAGAACATCATGTGGCAATTAGAATGGGAAGGAATGGGAGTAAAGATAGATGGTCAGCAACTACACCACCTCCGCTTTGCTGATGACATCGTTCTAATAACACCAAACATTAGCCAAGCGGCACAAATGCTGGCTGACTTCGACCAAGAATGTGGAAAGATAGGTCTACAGCTGAATCTAAAGAAAATTATGTTTATGAAAAATGAACAGTTCCAGTGGCCCCATTCACTCTCAATGGAACAGACATCTCTGAGTGCAGCAGTTATGTGTACCTAGGTCGAGAAGTCAACATGATGAACGACCTAAACCCTGAGCTGTGCAGGAGGAAGAGAGAAGCATGGAATGCCTTCAAAGGCATCGAATAAATGGCTAAAAGGACAAAGAACCTCTGGCTCCGGGCACATCTCTTTGACTCCACCGTTCTCCCTGAATTAACATACACCTCAGAGACCTGGGCCCTATGAAAGCAGGATGAGAATGCTATTCGGGTCTCCCAAAGAGGAATCGAAAGAGCTATGCTTGGAATATCATGCCTCACTCAAGTGAGAGAAGGAATCTGGTGTTCGACCTCCATCGCTATGCCAGAATCAGGGATGCTGTCTCGTTTGCCAAGGCATCGAAAATCAGATGGGCTGGACATGTAATGCGATTTGGAGACAACTGCTGGACTAGAGCTGTTAACGACTGGATCCCACGGGATGTCAAAAAATCACGTGGCCGCCCACCTACAAGATGGTCAGACTTCTTCGTCAAGACCTTGAACGAACGGTTTGAGGCTCTTCATATTCCTGAATCAACCAGATGCCATTGGGCTACATTGACACTTGATAGGGTTCAATGACAATGTTACTAGCGCCTGCTCGAGCAAATCGATGAATAATGGGATTCAAGTGATCAAGTGATCAAGTGAATTCACAGGGCACTTTTGTTAATGTTTTGCCCCTAAGGAGATTGACAAAAAAATAGTAATTGAAATGCGTTGATAAAGTGAAAACTTATGAACTATATGAAATTTAAGACTTAAATTTTATCCATACCTTCCCCACAAGCTGTTCGTAAGTAAAGCTGATCTATTACACTGCAATAAACTTTAAAAAGCTAGCTTAGGTCAGTGAATGTTTAACCTTTTGGGGGACATGCCCCTTTGGAAAATCTAATGAAAATAATAATGTTTGTTCTTGTTTTAAATGCGCATAGGCACACATTTTGCAAAACCACTATAGAAGGTGCGTTAACTGAGCACATGGCTTATGTACAGGTCTGTAGGAGGCCTGGCTTTAATCCCCATGAGCCCTGTGTTGCAAAGCACTCCAAGAACAACTGGAATGTCTCCCAAGCATGGGTTGGAAGTAGCCACACACTGTGGGTGTGGCTCCAAAAGTCCATAAATAAATAAATAAAAGTTGTGCCAATACTCTGAAAAGGCCATCCACAGAGCTCTAGAAACATAGGCCCAAATTGGGACTCTCTGTGCAAGGAGTGGATTTAGGGCATATGATGCTGATATCTGCTGCACGGGACTGGACAAAACATTCCATTCTTCTGAGCTGAGAGGGAAGAATTGCCTTTGCCTTACAATTGCAGGACTTTTTCTAGGGCCTCACCCAGCAAGTGACAGAGTGCAAAGGACAAAGCAGGGGGCTTCTCAAGAAGCCAGGTGAGTTCTTTATTGAAGAAGATGTCCTCTTATCAGGATGCCACCATACAATAGAATTGCTGACATCTGCCCAGCACTTCCGAGTGCAGGAGCCCCTCTATGGACGCTTCGGACATTATGTCCTCAAAGAATAATAGCCAAGGGAATGCGACCACACTTTGTAAGATGAGACCAGTAAAACTTGCAAAAGTTTAGGTGATTTGCCTTGAGTTATCCTTAAGGTACAGCCTTAAGAAGAGGTTTTCTTATTATTATCAAGTGTTTCCCATTCTGCCCCTTTGGCTAGGTTTCTGTGTAGGTAAAATGTAGATTGTGATTCTGGAGTCTTGGAAAAACCTCCTTTCCTTAATAGAATACAAACACTTTCCATTCATAAGCAGAGGGAAGCCTCAAAATGCAAATTAACTGTATTGTCCCCTGGAGATAATTGCTATTCATTATTCATGGGTGGGGGGGTAAACTGGGGATTACCCTCCATGGTGGTCTCTATGCGGTGGTCTGCTGGGGTGCTGGAGACTTAGCAGGAGACAAGGAGGAAGCAGAGTCCCCACACAGGACTCTTTTCCCCAACTTGGCCCAGGGATGACCCAGAGAAAAACTCAAGGACAGCAAGAACTTGACAAGAGAATGAAAAGCAACAATACCCTTGTACAAGAACTTAGCATTCTTCCTCAGTTTCACGTCTCTCAGTCTTGGCTCAGAAAGCAGAACAAACCTCCCTCAGGAAGGATCCAATCTAAGAGTGGGGAAGATGCAAAGAGTTAATTGACTGGGGAAACAGTGTTAATTGATGGCTAGGAGAAAGCAATCTGCATAGTCAAACAGCTTGTACAAAGGGACCCTGTCTGGGTCTAGCAGCCATCAGAGTGCAGTACCCAGGACACAGGAAACTGAGGAGGCCACAGAACAAGACACAATTCTGTCGAAAGTGGAAGGACCTCAAGCTAATAGGTTCAGGACTCCATGACTTAAGAAATCTATTTTGGGGAAGCTGGAGATATAGTATAGAGGTGCCCTGGCTCAAATTCTCCTGCCCTTCCTCCCAGTACCACTAAAGGTCACTTCTGAGTACAGAGCCAGGAAGAGCCCAAGTGCCACAAGTGTGCCCCAAAACCAACAACGAGAAAGAATCTCTTTTGTCTGTAGTTTCACTATGGTTAGATGACAAACTGATTCTAATGAGGCAACAAGCTCTTTGACATTTCCTCAGTTGAGTGGTGTAGGTTATTGAGCAAAGGGTCTAGAGAAATGAAAACTCAGGTCAAGAAATAGCAAGCAGTTAGGGTACTTGCACGGTTTGCAGGTTCAGTCCCTGACTCCACACTGATCCCTGATCACCACCAGTGTGACCCTGAAGGCCTAGCCAGGGCAGCTCAGGTCTCCAGCACCACATCCTCGCCCTTGCACTGAACCAAAGCCAAGTTGGCAGAGAATCATTGATAGCAACACCCTCCCTCCAACACCTACTAAAAATCTTTAAAAAATTTTTTTAAAAATGTATACCACATGTATAACACCATGTGATATACAATTAAAAAGGTGTTCATGATTGGGTTTCAGTAATACATCTTTCCAGCACCCATCCCTCCACCTGTGCCCTATTCCCACCACCAATGTCCCCAAATTCCCTCCCCCTCCCCAATATGCTCTATAACAGGCACTATTCCTCTTCTTCTCTCTCTCTCTCTCTCTCTCTCTTTACACATTGTGGTTTGTCCTACAGACATTCAGGGATTATCATATAAATCACTTTGTGTACATTCAATGTTCAGTTCTAGTGGCATTAGAATTTCCCACAACTAGTAGAGCACTAGTATATATATATATATATATATATATATATATATATATATATATTTATATCCCACTAATGAATGCAGTCATTTTATATCTGTCCTTTTTCTGACTAATTTCACTCAGCATGGTAATTTCCATGTCCATCCATTTGCATGTAAATTTTATGATTTCATCTTTTCTACAGCAGCATAGTATTCCATTGTATAGATGTACCATACTTTCTTTAGCCAGTCATCTGTTCTTGGGCATTCAGGTTGTTTCCAGATTCTGGCTACTGTGAATAGTGCTGCAATGAACATTCTAGTGCGGATAGTGTCTCTTCTGTGTGTTTTTGGGTCTCCAGGGTATATTCCCAGGAGTGGTATTGCTGGTTTGAATAGGAGCTCAATACCTAGTTTTCAGAGGAATGTCCATATTGTTTTCCAAAAAAGGGCTGGACCAGTCGGCACTCCCACCAACTGTGGATGAGAATACCTTTGTTCCCACATCCATGTCAGCACTGGTTATTCTTGCTGTTTTGAATGTGTGCCAGTCTCTGTGGCATGAAATGATCCTCATTGTTGTTTTGATTTGCATCTCCCTGATGATTAGTGATGCAGAGCACTTTTTCATATGCCTTTGCCATTCAAATTTCTTGTTTTTGGAAGCTTCTGTTCATTTCTTCTCCCCATTTTTTGATGGGGTTGGATGTTTTCTTATAAAATTATACCAGTGCCTGATATATCCTGGATATTAACCCCTTATCAGATAAGTGTTAAATGAATATTCTTTCCCAGTCTGTGGGTTGTCTCTGTGTCTTGGTCACTGTTTCTTTTGAAGTGCAGAAGCTTTTCCGTTTATATAGTCCCATTTGTTTATCTTTGCATCCATTTGCTTTGTCAATAGTGTTTCATATTTGAAAATTCCTTTAGATTTGATATTGTAAAAGCGTTTTTTCCTATATTTTCTTCAATGTACCTTCTAGATTCATGTCTTACGTTGAGATCTTTAATCCATTTTGATTCCTACTAAAAATCTGTTTTTCCAAAATAACAAATTAAATACCACAATCAATTTTACCAACTATAAATGCAACTATAAATCTGGACCAGGTATGCTGAACCAGAGACTCTCAGACATGGGGCAGAGCTGCTACTTGCTCTCCCTGTGCCCAGCTGCTCGTGAGGCACCCGGGAGGCATGGCGGAGGTTCTAGCCCTGGCCTGCCACCCAGCAGAGCCTCACAGCAAGCCAGACCACCCTCCCCTACTCCAAGGGGCCCTCCATTTTCCACATCCACACTTCCCTCTCCTCACAACTCCACCCAGCAGACCAGACTATCACAGCCCGGCTCGCGGCCGCTTAGCGGCCGTGTGGTTCATCAATATATGCTTTATTTAGAGGTGACTACAACAGTATGCCACCTGCACGGCAAGCCTGGCAAGCTGCTCGTGTAGTATTTGATATGCCAAATACCAGTAACATTTATATTAGGTCATTCCAGTGACCTAATATAATGGTTTGAGGCTTTATGTTCCTGGAGCAAGCGGATGCCTTTGGATTCTACTAGCATGATTCAGGACATATGGAGATATTACTGGTTCTCGCTCTAGCAAATAGATGATTAACGGGAAGATAGTGATAGTGATAAATGCAGCACTCACACGTAGCTGACACACACACACACACCTTTGAGCACCACTTAGAAGATTCCCCCTCCCTCAACCACCCCCAAGTTAAAATGTTCAACTATAGTAGACAGAAGGATGGCTATTCTAGGGACATATCTCTTGCCTTCTTATAAAGCACAAAAATAGCTATGACGGTGACTGTCTAGTTTTCAGAACAAAACAGGGTTCTGACCAGTGTGATTCCTGAGGTGGACAGTGGAAGGAGCCCAGAGTTTCAAGAACAAGGATTGGGAAATCCTTGCTCTCGGTCCTCGGTACTCTTCTGTTTCTCATAGAGTAGTTGAGAACCTCAGGAATATTTTCTGACCCAGTGTTTCTAAACTTTGGTTATTAAGTCACCATCAGTCCAATATTTATCATATGCAAATATCAGCTTTATCTGTGTTTTTTTATATTTTATATGTACATTTATATATTTCAAAACAAGATCTTAACTCCAACTATTCAGTGTATAAGCAATATTTTCTTAGAAACAAAATAACAGCTTCACTTTTTAAACTGTTTTGTGGTCTAAAAAATACATTTTTATTATGATTTTTCTTTGAATACTTAGGTTCTTGGGAAATGACATCATTTAGAACAGAAACTGGGCAACGACTTAGTACAAGTTTTAAAAAACATGGTCTAAAGGTTGGGATGAAAAACTCCAGATTCTTACAAATTTATGGTAGTTTTATAAGAAAGCAGTCTACTTAAAATCTCGCCTCTTCTCCAATCCTGGTTTTCCAAGCCAAGAACAAGGTGACCTTTCATTCAAAAAAAATGAAATACTGGGCCAGAGCACCCACTATGGGTAGGGTGCTTATCCCTGTGTCTGCCAGGAGAGATCCCTAAGTGCAGAGCTAGGAGTAAGCTTGAACACAGCTGTGTGTGACCCCAAACAAAAACAAAACAATGAAATACAATAGAAATGGTGTAAATTTTCTCAGAATAATAGTTAAGATGATGGGGTCAGAGTAATAGTACAGTTGGTAAGACGTTTGCCTTGCACACAGCTAACCCAGGTTTGATCCCTGGCATCCCATATGGTCTCCCCAAGCACAGCCAGCAGTAACCCCTGACCATTGCCAGGTGTGATCCCAAAATTAATAAAATATAGTTAATATGGGAAATGATTTTGGATGAAGAAGTTTCATATATTACCAGGTATATGATGATAACACAGGTGAACTCCTGTGTTCAGGAGTTACATGTGAGTTAGCAAACCCTGGTTGACTCTGTAGAAGGCAAGTGTCTTAACTCCTATATTATCTCTACAACCCCATGAAAATATTTCTTAAAGGTAACTTATTGCTTGTCAGTTTGAACATCCTTTCTAGGAATCCTGGTCAGAGGAAACAACTATGGCTATTTTAGAATATTTGTTGATAATTTGTGTTCATTCCCAGAAAGGTGGATCACAGGGAGAAAATTTTCAGATTTCTAACCAAACTAATATTCTACCTCTGGAAGATCTACCTAAAGAATAAGAAAAAACTGTTAGGAACACCAGGTTTCTTTTGGCTGAGAACTATAGGGCCTTCTCAAAGTGGAGGCAGGTAGCCTCTTTTCTCCGTACTTCCAGAAGTCCCAGCAGCCACACTCACATCCCATAACCACTGCCATGTGAGTATATCTATTGTACTAGCTTTACAGACTCAGGGTTAAATCTCAGAAGGGATCAACTAGCGAATACACCGTTCTCTGGCTGAGAACTCTGGGGTAGCCCTAAGCGGTGGTTGGGCTAAGTCCCTCCCCCTACCGAAGCCCTGAGAGCTGGACCCCTAACAGCTGCCACCATACCACAGACTGACATCCATCGCCTCATGAGGTCTACTGAGATGCCAAACTGCCAAAATTTCAGGTCCAACTTTATTTATTTATTTACTTACCTATTTATTTATTTATTTGTTCTTTCATTTATTTATTTATTTAGCTGAGAACTCTTGAAGGTCTTCTCTGAGTGGAGGTGGGCAGCCTACTCCAACACAGCTGTACTTACGAAAACCATGGTGGCCACATCATGCCCCACAACCACTGCCATGTAAGATCACTCCCAGTTAAATATTATTTATTGTTGCACTCTGTACAATAGCGAAGATTTGGAATCCACTTAGAGGTCCAAATATAGGTAAGTGCATCATGGAGATGTATTACACTGTGTGTGTATATACACACACATATATATACACACACATATATACACACACAATATACACACAATAGAGTGTATATATACACTCTATTGTACAGAGTATTCGCTATTGTACAGTGTATATATGTATATGTAAGTATATGTGTGTATCATATATATACACAGTAGAATATATATATATATCACTTGATCACTTGACATCCCGTTATTCATCGATTTGCTCGAGCAGGTGCTAGCAATATTTCCATTTGACCCTATCACATGCCAGTGTAGCCCAATGGCATCTGGTTGCGGGGAATACAAGGAGCCGCAAACCATTTGCTCAGGGTCTTGATGAAGAAGTTTGACCATCTTGTAGGTGGGCGGCCATGTGATGTTTTGACATCCAGTTAGTAATGGCTCTAGTCCAGCGGTCGTCTCCAAATCGCATTACATGTCCAGCCCATCTGATTTTCCATGCCTTGGCAAATGAGACAGCGTCCCTGACTCTGGAACAGCGATGGAAGTCGGAGCTCCGATTCCTTCTTTCACTTGAGTGAGGCGTGATATTTCAAGTATAGTTCTCTCAATTCCTCTTTGGGAGACCCGAATAGTATTTTCATCCTGCTTTCATAGGGCCCAAGTCTCTGAGGCGTATGTAAATGCAGAGAGAATGGTGGAGTTGAAGAGATGTGCCCGAGCCAGAGGTTCTTTGTCTTTTTAGCTATTTCTTCGATGCTCTTGAAGACATTCCATGCTACTCTCTTCCTCCTGCGCAGCTCAGGTTTTAGGTTGTTCATCATGTTGACTTCTCTATCTAGGTACACATAACTGCTGCATTCAGAGATGTTTGTTCCATTAAGAGTGAATGGGGACTCCAGAACTAGTTCATTTTTCATGAACATAGTTTTCCTGAGATTCAGCTGTAGACCTATCTTTCCACATTCTTGGTTGAAGTCAGCCAGCATTTGTGCGGCTTGGCTAATATTTGGTGTTATTAGAACGATGTCATCAGTGAAGCGGAGGTGGGTGTAGTTGCCGGCCCTTTATCTTTACTTCCATTCTAATTATCGCATGATGTTTTCTAGGGTGGTGCTGAAGAGTTTTGGTGAAATGGTATCACCCTGCCAAACCCCCTCTTTTGACATTGATGATCACTTCTTTGTAGAATGGTGAGATCCTGGTGTTGAATCCGTAATACAGCTCACAAAGGATCTTGGTGTATTGGGTTTGAATGTCAAACAGGGCATTCAAACATAATATATATGTATACATGTATATATATATATATATATATATACACACACACAGTGGAATATTATACAACACTAAGGAATGGTGAAATTATGCAATTTGCTGCAACATGGAGAGAAATGGAAGAAATCATATTAGAAAAAATGATATTATGAAGAAATCATATTAGATGAAGTGAACCAGAATAAAAAGATAAATATAGTATGATATCACTTATAAGTGCTATTTAGAATAATTGAATGAGGGGATTTTCTAAATTTTAGAATTATTTTAATATTTTAAAGGGGGCATGCCCAGCTCAACCTTGGTCCCAGAATATAGGGAGGAGAAGGAAAGAGTTGGGTGGAATGGTGGCATGTTATGGAAGGGGATAAGAAACAGATGAGAAACAATAGGTTCCAGGTCAGGGGATTAAGGTACAGTGGTGGTGTTAAGGAATCATAGAGCCAAATATCCAAACCACAGAGTCAACAACACTAAAATCAAGACACTCAAATTTTAACAACCAAATTTCAAAAGGTGCCTGACAAGAGGGCATACTGGAGGGGAGGTGGGAAGGTTATGGGGTTGGACGGGGTTGTCTGGGGACATTGGTGGCAGGATTGACACTGGTGGTGGGATTTGTGCTGTAATATGTCTAAAATTAGACCACCCTCCCCTACTCCATGGGGCCAGCCATTTTCCACATCCGACTTCCCTCTCGTCACAACTCCACCCAGCAGACCAGACTGTCACAGCCTGGTTCATCAATAAATGCTTTATTTAGAGGTGACTACAACAGTATGCCACCCGCACGGCAAGCCTGGCAAGCTGCTCGTGTAGTATTTGATATGCCAAATACCAGTAACATTTATATTAGGTCATTCCCGTGACTTAATAGAATGGTTTGAGGCTCTTTATGTTCCTGGAGCAAGCAGATGCCTTTGGGTTCTACTAGTATGAGACAGGATACGGAGATATTACTGGTGCCCGCTCTAGCAAATAGATGATTAACGGGGAAAATAGTGATAGTGATAGTGAATAATTTTGTACACCATAATGCTTTAATAAAAAATTAAAATAAATAAATAAAACCCTGAGGCACAAAGCAATTAAGCAAATGTCCCATGTCTAGGAAGCAGAGTCATGATATAAGCTCACTTTCAACTCTAAATTCATTCTCTCATGCAGTTGTCCCACTGAGACTGCCAAAACCTTAAACAATCCCTAGCTATAAGAACTTATTAAAATTCACAAAATGTTTAACAAAATTGTTTTAATGAGGGCAAAGTTATTGTGAATCCAAAGGTGTCTTTTTTCACTACTTCCATCAGTAAGTCACTCTTTCCTCACCCTTTGAATGAACTAAGAGTATTATTTGCTTTGGCCAATATAATGGTTCTCTCTCTCAGATTAGATTTCAAGAATTTTGTAATTTTTCTATGATAAAATACTGTCTCTTGAGATTCTGTCTTGATTCCACAATGTCACATAGAAGCCAAGGGTAAAACATGATTGGAGGAAAGTATGGTGGAAAAATACAACCATTCCAACACACCAGTGAAAAACCTTCATTGATGACCTCAACACAGAGATGAGACATAGTTGACTCCAGTTAAATCTTATATAATAGACTCACAGGCAAAAGAAAAAGCAGAACCACCTAATCAATGCACAGAATTAAGGAATGACCAATCATTAATGCCTCAAATCATGACTTTTGGGAGTAGCTTCTTACATAGTATTAGGTAATTGATACAATCCCCAAAATGAAAAATTAAGCACAGTGGTTATTGTCTCCGCTGGTGCTTAAATAAAGACATTTATTTTAAATTATTTTAAATTCAATTTTTTTTTTTTTTTTTTGCTTTTTGGGTCACACCCGGCAATGCTCAGGGGTTTCTCCTGGCTCTGCACTCAGGAATTACTCCTGGCGGTGCTCAGGGTACCATATGGGATGCCGGGATCGAACCCGGGCTGGCATGGACTGGCCGTGTGCAAGGCAAACACCCTACCTGCTGGGCTATCGCTCCGGGTCCTAAATTCAATTTTCGAAAGAAACATTCTGGTATTTCTTTAGCAAATATCCAGTACAATATTGATATCCCAGTAGGAGCACACCCGAGATAGGAAAGCAGCATAGAAGTTAGTGAAAACAGTAACTTAGAAGACTTGACTAGCAACAGCAGCTCATTAAACCCTCAGACAGATAATGTCCCCATGGTTAGATGTAACAATTTCACAAATTTTATTTTACCAAATAATTTTGATAATTTCCAATAACCATTTAGTAGTAATAAGCAATACAAAATAAATTATTTGGGCCTGTTATGAGGGCAGGCTTGAGGAGCGATTGGAACAATGGGGACAATAGGAGATAGAGGTTCACAGTGGTTGTGAAATTGGTGTAGATATATTGAATGCCTTTACAAATGCATCATGAACAACTTTGTAAACTACGGTGTTTAAATGAAGTGGAAAAAATAGGATAGGAGGTATTGGCCTCACTATCCTCTCAAGGGGTCAGTTAGTTTTAGTTTATTCAAATCTGCAACATTTATTGCTTACTCAGTGAGTCTGGATCTTTGAAAATCTGTTGAATACAAATGTTACCAAGCCAAAGGCCTAAACAGATGAACTGTAATTCAGTGGAAAGGTAAATAACTGCAGTGTGGTGGGGCAAGGAACTCGAAGGACAACTGCTGACAGTTATGGAATCTTATTACACACAGCCATCTATTTGATCCTCATAACCTCTCACTTTACATAAGGAGAAACTGAGGCATAAGACAGAAAGGCTGCTTATCGAAGTCAAAGTTTATAGGTGGGAGAGTCGGAATTCATTCTCAGACTGTCTCAAACGTGGGTCTGGGTCTCTTCAGAGAAGGTGATGAGAGGGTTGAAGAGTTCACTAAGACATACAGGGGTGAGGTTGAAGAGTTCACTAAGACATACAGGGGTGAGGTTGAAGAGTTCACTAAGACATACAGGGGTGAGGTTGAAGAGTTCACTAAGACATACAGGGGTGAGACAGGAGACTTGACGTCACAGACGTTACTCGCTTGACCTAGAAAACAACATTATAAGCATCTGTGGCATGTTCATTTTAACATGGCCTGATTTTAGAGTGTTCCAAATTGTGTGATGAGCTGTACTTCCTACTTTTTACACACCTAATTGTCATTATTTATTAATTGATTATTGATCAGGTAGCAGGCACTTCAGTACCCAGAAAATGAGCATTACAAGGACAGCCTCATCCCTCTCCTAGGGCAGGAGGTTATTATATTTGATTTAAAAATCCATTGAGTTTGAATAAATTGTTTGGGTGGCATAAACTCTTAAACTTTTAAAACTAAATTAGAACTGGGAAATCTGTCAAATTTTGGGTTTCTGTTCTACACCTCAGTAAAGCCAAACAAACAAGCAACAACAACCAAGATCCCTCATCTTTCTCCCCCCTGGCAAAACACTTTTATTTTCCATAAATGCTTTAATCAGTTTGGAGTATTGGTTTAAAAGTTTAGAGTGTAGTTGAGAGCTTTAAGCATCAAACGGACTTTTTAAAGTGGCTTTTTCTGTTAACATAATGTTTCTTGTAACCAGTTAGTTGTGCCAAAACTCACTGTATAAATGTAATGCTGCCAGGTGGGGTTGTATTCCGGCAGTAATGCATCAACCTTTCGGGTGGCACTACAGTTTTTTCAGTGTGCAATTCACATTTTTAGTGTTTTTGTGCTCCACTTGCAGAGTATCACTTTGCCATCTTGTAAATCGGTTTGTATTATTTGTGATAATACTTACCCTTTATTATAATTACCACAAGTCATGGGAAGGTTCAACTGTTTCATTAGTTGACTGAGAACAACAAAGTCTAAAGTTTCATTGAAATCAGATGTAATGTTTGTGTTCCAAGGTCAGCTGGAAACTAATAGGAATAATTTAAGCCATAATATCCCAACTGAGGCTGAGCCACACTAATCATTCTGCAGATCATACTGGAATGATTCTGAAGGGGGAAATCACATCCTATTTCTCCCTCATTAAGTATAACGAAACCCAACTTTTTAAGAGGAAAGAATTAATCTATAGCAGGGTGGTCAGAGTCCATACCTCGGGAACCACTCACAGGAGACCCTCAGCAGCCGGGAGACACAACCAAGTGGGTGTCAGAAAGCTGGAAACCAGCTCTCTTGCTCACCTCCCCCATGCCTTTCCTTTGCCTTCTTTTCATTTTCTTTCTTTCCCTCCCATGTCCCCTCCCATCTTCTCTCTCCTTCAGCCCCTTTCCTCCCATCTCCCCTCCCTTCCAACCTCCTCTCCTCTCTTCTCCCTTCTCTTCTCTCCTCCATTTCATTCCTCCCCCTGTTTCTCTCTCCTCTCCCTTCCTTTCCCTCTCCCCAACTTATCTCTCTTCCTTTCCTTTCCTCTCCCTATCTCTTCTCCCTCCATTTAAAATTTTTCCTCTATAATCCAGAAAGATGGCGCCCTTGGAACTTGCTGGAAATTCTCTGACCATCCCCATACCCAAAGTTGTAAAGAAAAAGAAGCTGCTAGAATGAGGACTGGAAGTGTGACAGGGAGGTTTATTCTCAAGGCCCCATTTTCCGGCAGAAACAGATCATTGAGATCTTCCTGTGATAATCCTCTGGTCTTTCATCTAAATCTTGCTTTCCTTTAGCTTGAATCTTCCTTCTAATTATTGAAGAAACTAATCTAGCAAGATAAGAAACTCACTTTCCTCATCAGGAGTGAAAGATCTTTCCATTCAGAATTCTATCTGGTAACTTCCAGTGATGTGTCTATAAGTAGGGAAGGGAGTGTTTCAACTAGATGCAAATTTGAGAGAATGTCTGTGCCAAGCAAAATGCTATAAGAATACGTAAGCTAGTTGTAGATTTTCAAATAGAGATGGACGCAAAAATAATTTTGTAAGTTTTTGGAAACTCTGAATCTGTTGTCCCCATTAAGTAAATGTAAACTTATCAGATTGGACTTTCCTGGGAAGCTGAAGAAGGGGTAAATAAAAAGTCAAAATAGCATCTCTTTGTTGATGTTGGGATACATAAAGGTCTTATACAGAACCCCTTTAAGTAACAACAGTTTGGAAGAATGTTGAAGAAAGAGGGTCATAATTGTTGACACAGAGGGTGGCAGACCAGGGATCAAAGAGTTGCCTCTAGCCATAAGAAACAGAAGCTGCAGTATTGTGGTTCTTTAACCCTCACCCTGCAATTCTGAGTGACTTACTGGGTTCACCAGGACCTCCACTCCCTCCCTTTTTTCCTTCTTTATAATTCCCTCTGAATCTTAATCCTGTAATTATTTGCTCTTTTCAAAATGCTTTCATTTATTAGACTGAAACACATGGAACCTTTGATGGAAGCCTATTTGACTCACGAATGAGTGTTTCTAGCACAACCTAATATATTATCTAATTTTCTCACCCATAGTCCATTTTGCAGATAGAATTTACTGGTCCTGATGAACTTTACTCACAAGGTTATATACAGAAATGGTTCCCTAGAACTTGACCCTGGGAGTCTGACTTCAAAGTTGGCATTTCTTCACTCTGACTAGCTGTCTCCTGCTCTCATGCCTATGGAGAAGAGGGAGAAGGAAGGAGATTCATTAAGTTCTGACTTCTTTTTTTCACCATATAACATAGAATTACTGTGGATTTGAGTCACTTGAAAGACCAAGATTTCTCTTTTCCAGTGTATATAATATCAAATCAGTAGTCTATACTCACATTTCACATTAAAATGGTTATATATTCTGTAAAATTGATGCATAGATATTATTATTTGGTCATGAACCATGTTTAATTTATACTTGATTATTATTTCTTAATTACCTGAAAATTGATGAAAGCTAACCTACATATTGCTTTTAAATATAATGGGAATTTTATAATTCTAAATTTAATATCAAATTAACTTGACAGTAATATTATACCAGTAATATTATATTCTGAAGACTATAAAATGTTTATTGATTTGCCCATCTTTTTCACATTTTTGGGGACTACTTCCCTGTTTTTATTTAAATTTTAATTAAAAAATTTGTGTCTGTTCATAAAGAGACACAAATCTGGGTCCAAACCCAGATGTGTGGGGCTTAATCCTGGCTCTCAGCTCAGAGCTCACTTGTGTTGGTGCTCAAGAATTGAACTGGGTCACATTTGCAAGGCAAGCACTATCTCTCCCACCCATAATTTCAGTTTTAAACTATTTTTAAGCTCCAAGAGATCTCATGGACTCTAGGCATTTTACCTTTGATGCTCCAAGTATAGGAAAACCTGGCAAAATCCCTTGGTCCCATTTTTTTTAGGTACTATATGTAGAGGAAATTTCTTTTCCACCAAGCCTAAGGCCAATGTTTTGAAATTTTCTTCTTACTAGAAGGCTCCCTAATTCTAACAAATATATTATCATAGAATCTGCTAATCCTACACCAATTCAAAACCAGTAAAACCTAGAGTAACTGAAATGTTTGAGTCTTTTGATTAAAGGAATTTGCAGGCATCTCAGAATTAACCATAAACCATGTTTCTTTCGGTCTCCTTTGTCTTAGCTGACTTCCTAGCCCCAGTGAATAGCAAATATGCAATAGAATGAGATCTTTGACCATGAGGATTATCTATTTTTAAAATCAATTTTAATCTAATAGTTTCTGAAGGTGTATAATTTGGAATGGCTCAGTAATAGTTTCTCAACATTGATTTTCTCTTTTAAAAAACAAATTCTTCCTTTCAACTATTTTTTTGTAGACTTGAGTCTTTTATGGGTAAAGTGGAGTGTGGCACAAGTAGTTTTGAATTACCTCTACTAATCAGAGATTTTGCTTGATGTCACAATATAAAGGCTAAATGAAATGTTTAATCAATGCAATAGTTTACAAGTTGTCTTTTCTGGTACACCATTTTGCCTAAAAATTGAAGAAAAATTTAACATCTGGGAAAATATTTTTATTCTGTGTCTGCTGTTATGAACTTTTACTATTATCTCTATCATTGCTTCTAGCATCTTAATGGAAAATTTGTTTGTTTTTATGTTAAGAAAAATCCCCCCTTTCAGGGGACATTGGTGGTGGGAAATGGGCACTAGTGAAGGGATGGGTGCTGGAACACTGTATGACTGAAACCCAAATATGAACACTTTTGTAACTGTACGTCTTATGGTGGTATAATAAAAATAATTTGAATAAAAAAGAAAAATTTCCCCAAATTTATTATGAGTGTATAAATAAGTGTTTAAACTTCTTTAATTTGCATAGTTAGTTCAGGAAACAAATCCCTGGAGCTAGAGAGATAGTTCAGGCGTTACAAGCACACTTTGCATGCAGTGGGTCCTCGTCCCTTTGCTGCTGCTCCATGTTCCCTGAGCACACTAGGTGCAGTCCTGGAAGACTGTGACACTACTCAGAAAGCCAGGATACCCTGGAGACACTGAGCACATCATCATGGCCTGGGCAATCCCTGGCTCAACAGGGGCCAGGTAGTACCACATTCTCAAGCCTTTACATTGTTCTGCCAGCCAGTTTGCTCATGTTCACCAGAAAGGAGTTTCTGACCTCCCTGAGTACCACTTGAAACATCTCTGGCTCCCCATTTTTTTAATGAAGGAAATTATCACTATTTTTGTTCTTCAAAAGAATGATAGTGGCACTTTCTTTGTTCTGATTCACTGATCAACATAGAATCATTTATTTCTTCTTTTAGGAAATGATTATTGAGCTTGTATTTGTGCTAGGTACTAGCAAGACACTGTATTAGAAAAGTGGAAATATCCCCATTTAAAATTGGTCTTTATAGACACAAAAGTGATGAAAAGTCCTCACAAAATAGATGAGAGATCTCAATATCAGACCTGAATCCATAAGACCCATAAAATTCATAAGGAGGAAAATGTGGGCAGAACCCTCCATGACATTGAAGCTATAGGGATCTTCAATGATGAAACACCACTGACCAAGCAAGTGGGAGCAAAGATAAACAAATGGGACTACATTAAACTAGGAAACTTCTGCACCTCAAAAGAAATGATGACCAAGATACAAAGACAATCCACAAACCAGGAAAAAAATTTACTCAATACCCATCTGATAAAAGATTAGTATCCAAGATATGAAGCAGTATCATTGATCAAAGTCTTATCAGCTAATTTTTAGGTCTTCATTTAACCACAAAGGAAGACAGAGCATTTCCAGCATTATTAGAAATGTGCAAAGGGTATTAAAGGAGACAAAGAATACCCCCAGCACACTAGGAAGGAATTACTTGCAGTTGATCATGATGCTCTAAAAGGGAGGTGAGATGGGCAGCCTATGTTTCTACCACACATACTACAAGGAACTTAGAGCTGGAAACTTAGAAAGCAGAAAGGTACATTCACAGTCCAGGCACACCCTGTTTATAGTGCTGAAGACTGCACTCTGCAGTTGTCGCAATTTTAATGGATCCAAGGTCTGTGACAGCTCAGCAAGAACAACTCTACTGGTTCCATTTTACAAACACCATGCACTCACTTTGTGTCTTCATCACATTTAATTAGGGAATAAACACAGCTTATACTTTAAGACACAATCCTAGTGTACATCCTCAACAGGCTACAGCTTGGTATAAATATAATTTTATATGCCTCAGGAAACCAAAGAAATTCTTGCAACTATTCTCACTGTGATGGCCAAAACCAATTCTCTATGGTTGCAGGTATGTCTATGAAATCTTTTAAAAAGTGAAAAATCTTCTGAGTTCTATATGGAGACACAGTAGACCAGGCAGAGCAGAGAGATTCTTCTAGTGCCAAGAGGCTCTATCAAAATGTTTAATAATCTATCAAAAAAGAGTCTGGCTTTTAAACACTAAGAACAGTGAACAAGAGCAGGATTACATGGATGAGCCTGGGAAAACAGGTAGACCCTCACTGAGAACATTCTGTGTTGCCCTGCTCTGTGGAAGACTGAAACACAAGAACTATAAGCCAAACAAGGTTATAAATGAAAGGTGATTACTAGCTGTGTGGACATACTGAATTTTAAATTACTGGGGGATGGGTCTGAATGAAGATACTTAATAGGCTATTAGGAGAAAAAAAAGCTCCGAGAATAGGAGAGAAGCTGAGATTCAAGCAGCATCTTTGGGAGTCAGCTTCACAAGACAGAGGAAGGAAGAGCTATAGATGACACTGTGAAGAATATTAAAAAAAAGAAACAGAAAAGGGAGAGAAGGGAAGAAAGGGAAACAAGATTGATTAAGGAATATTAATACCTCGGGAGAAGGCTAAAAAGAGAAACCTTTTTTGGGCCACCTGCCCCTCGAGGTGCTGCAGGTGTGGCTGTGGTGCCCAGCTGCATTGGCAGGTAATACCTGCCAATGAGACAGAATATAGGCTTGTCTACACCCCCAGGGCTCTGCCCTGTGGGCCCTGGATGGTAGATGTCTGACATAAGAAGAACAGTGCACAGCCACGCAAGAGGCTTAGATAACAAAGTAGGCTAGGACCAGGTCCTTCCCAGGATCTTTCACATCTGTACAACATAATGATGATTGTAGTTGTAACAAACTGGGGAGGTTGATGGGGGAATGAGGAACTATAATGTCACATTAGAAATCACTACTGAATATACACATAGATAATTGCATAATAAACCGTAAGCAAGTCACAAGGTGTAGAGGAGAAGAGAGAGAAATACAGAGACAGAAATAGAGATAGAGAGAAAGATGAGAGACTTAGATGCATGGGGGAGAACTTCCATCCTTCTCCCCCCTAGCTCAGCTGACCATGAGGCTCCCAGGAGACAAGATGGGTTTTGGAAGTGTGCCATCACTTCTGTAATGCAGGGAGAACGGTGGAGTCGAAGAGATGTGCCCGGAGCCAGAGGTTCTTTGTCCTTTTAGCTATTTCTTCGATGCCTTTGAAGGCATTCCATGCCGCTCTCTTCCTCCTGCGCAGCTCAGGTTTTAGGTCGTTCATCATGTTGACTTATCGACCTAGGTACACATAACTGCTGCATTCAGAGATGTTTGTTCCATTGAGAGTGAATGGGGCCTCTGGAACTAGTTCATTTCTCATGAACATAGTTTTCTTCAGATTCAGCTGTAGACCTACCTTTCTACATTCTCGGTCAAAGTCAGCCAGCATTTGTGCCGCTTGGCTAATGTTTGGTGTTATTAGAACGATGTCATCAGCGAAGCGGAGGTGGTGTAGTTGCCGACCATCTATCTTCACTCCCATTCCTTCCCATTCTAATTGTCTCATGATGCTCTCGAGGGTGGCACTGAAGAGTTTTGGTGAGATGGTATCACCCTGTCGAACCCTCTTTTGACATCAATGATCACTTCTTTGTAGAATGGTGAGATCCTGGTGGTGAATCCGTAATACAGCTCACGAAGGATCTTGATGTATTGGGTTTGAACACCCCTGTTTGACTAGGGCTTGATGACTGCTTCAGTCTCCACAGAATCAAAGGCTTTCTGTAAATCAATGAACGTGAGACAGAGTGGCATCTTGTACTCCCTACAAACCTCAATGAGCTTGGTTACTGTGTGGATATGGTCGATTGTGCTGAATCCTTTCTGGAAACCTGCTTGCTCGCATGGTTGTCCTTCATCTAGTGTTCTGCTAATCCTGTTCAGGATGACTCGTGTAAACAGCTTGTAGATGACACATCTCTTCGACTCCACCGTTCTCCCTGCATTAACATATGCCTCAGAGACCTGGGCCCTACAAAAGCAGGATGAGAATGCTATTTGGGTCTCCCAGAGAGGCATCGAAAGAGCTATGCTGGGAATATCACGCCTCACTTAAGTGAGAGAAGGAATCCGGAGTTCTGACCTCCGTCGCTATTCCGAGAATCCGGGACGCTGTCTCGCTTGCCAAGGCATCGAAAATCAGATGGGCTGGACATGTAATGCGATTTGGAGACAACCACTGGACTAGAGCCGTTACCGATTGAATCCCACGGGATGTCAAAAGATCACGTGGCCGCCCACCTACAAGATGGTCAGACTTCCTTGTTAAGAGCCTGAAGGAACGGTTTGAGGCTCTTCATATTCCTGAATCAACCAGATGCCATTGGGCTACATTGGCACGTGATAGGGTCCAATGGAAATGTTACTGGCGCCCGCTCGAGCAAATCGATGAATAACGGGATTCAAGTGATCAAGTGATCAAGTGATCAAGTGATCACTTCTGTAGTGCCTCAGAAGCAGCCAGATGAGACTTGCTCACCATAATAGCCATCATTATCACGGTCTGAACCCCCATAGCTCAACAAAACCCATGTAAGAGACTCTGATCTCAAGACCAGCTCAGAGTAGTCAAGTTCAAGCCCAGGTAGGTGGCTCTCAGAGGCAGAAGTCACTGGATATTCCTGGAGATGGAGCTGGGGTAGCCCTTTCCCTCTCTGACCCATCCTGGAGGCCTGGTGGTCCCGCCCACGAACTGCCTCAGGATTCTCAGCCATGACACAGAGACTCAGATGCACAAGGGAGAGCTACCATCTGGCTTTCCCTTACCTCAGCTGACCATCAGGCTCCCAGGATGCAAGATGATTTTTGGGAGGGCCCGTCACCTCTGTAGGGCCTCGGAAGTAGCGGATGAGAGTCGCCACCATAATAGCCGCCATTTTTCTGGTCCGACCCGTACATCAAACTAGTGTAACCAATCATGTTCTAGAATATATTACAATCTACAATGCATAAGAAAGGAAAATGAGAAAGAGAGAGAGAAAGAGAGAAAAGAGATAAAGAACCTTCCATAGAGGCAGGCTGGGGGTGGGGAGGGAAGTGGGGATATTTTGATGGGAGATGGGAGGGATGGGTGTTGGAACAAACATCCATCTACACCATGGCTGTAGAACCAAAATTCAAACATGAACATCTTGTAATTGTATATCTAACGGTGGTATAATAAAATATTTTTTTAAAAAAAGAGAAGCCTATTTGTTAGCCTTCCCCATCAAAATGAGATGATTCATTGCTTGTTTCTTTAATATTTCTCTCTCATGTTATTATACTGACTACACTGTATTGTACTTTCTTCTTTTAGGATTTGGTAAACTTTTATTTAAAAAAATCTTGATAAATAGTGTTTAGTGATAGGCCCTTAGTAATTTTTTTTAAATTTTTTTTATTTTTAAAATTACAAAGATATACAATTAAAAAGTTCATATTTGGGTTTTGGTCAAACAGTGTTGCAGCACCCATCCCGCCACCAGTGCCCATCTCCCACCACCAACATCCCCGGTTCCCTCCCCCCCTCCCCCAGCCCTCCTCCATGGCAGGTTCTTTATTTCTTTCCATTTCTCTCTCTTTCTCTTTTCCTTCCCCCCCAGACTATGAATTACAGAACATACATTAAAGGGTTGTCATGTGTATCTTTTGCCTCTATTTAATGCTCAGTTCTAGGTTGGCATTAGTACCCTCAACAACTGTCAGCACACTGTTCCATTTCTGTCTTACATAGCCTCTGAATCCCACACGTTTGTGATAATTTCTACCTTTGACAGGACCTCCTGATATATGTTTCACTTGATCTTGGATATTGGTATCATAATATGTACCTATATATTTATGTTATGTAGATAAATGCAGTCATTCTGTATCTGTCTCTCTCCTTCTCGCTAATTTCGCTCAACATAATCTTCTCCATGTCCATCCATTTATAGGCAAATTTTATAACTTCATTTTTCCTAACAGCTGCATAGTATTCCATTGTGTAGATGTACCAAAGCTTTTTATCCAGTCATCGATTTTCGGGCACTCTGGTTGCTTTCAGATTCTGGCTATTGTGAATAATGCTGCTATGAACATAAAAGTAGGGATGGTGTTTCCGCTGCGTATTTTTGGCTTCCCAGAGTAGATTCCCAGGAGTGGTATGGCTGGGTCAAATGGGAGTTCAATTTCTAGTCTTTGGAGGAAAGTCCATATTGTTTTCCAGAAAGGCTGTACCAGCCGGCATTCCCACCAACAATGGATGAGTGTCCCCTTTTCCCACACCCACGCCAGCACTTGTTGTTCTTGTTCTTTTGAATGTGTGCCAGTCTCTGTGGTGTAAAGTGGTATCTCATTGTTGTTTTGATTTGCATCTCTCTGATGATTAGTGATGATGAGTATTTTTTCATATGTTTTTTGGCCATTCGAATTTCTTCCTTGCTGAAGTTTCTGTTCATTTCTTCTCCCCATTTTTTTGATGGGGTTGTTTGTTTTCTTCTTGTAAAGTTCTACCAGTGCCTGATATTGAAGAAAATATAGGAAAAACCCTCCATGACATTGAAGCTAAAGGCATCTTCAAAGATGAAACATCACTAACAAAGCAACTAGAAGAAAAGATAAACATATGGGACTACATGAAACTAAAAAGCTTCTGCACCTCAAAAGAAACAGTGACTAAGATACAAAAGCAGTCCACAGAATGGGAAAGAATATTCACCCAATACTCATCCAATAAGGGGTTAATATCCAGGATATATCAGTAATTTTTTAAAAAATAAGTAAAATAATTACAAGTGGCTTTGGGTCATACAAGTTTTTGGGGGAGACATTAACCATCATAAATTGTGATCTGCATAATCACCGCCCCTCCCTGTTATGTAGCTCTGTAGAGTTTAGTGCTGAGCTGAGCTGCTGAACTGAAGCATCTGGATGGGTTCACACTTGTTGATGACCTCCATAAGCACAACCTAGCAGTGCTCATGGTTTACTCTCACAGAACCTACTACTGAGAGTAGCACGGAAGAGCCTGGCAAGCTACCCATGTTGTATTTGATATTACAAAAACCAGTAACAATTATAGACCTCATTCTCATGACATGAATGAATGGTTTGAGACTCTTCATGTTCCTGGAGTGAGATGATGCCTTTAGGCTACACTAGCACATGACTACACTAGTAATAATGAATATATTACTGGTGCCCACCAAGCAAATTGATGAACAAGGGGAAGACAAGTAATTCAAGTGTTTCAAGATATATAAGAACTGGTAGAATGATACAAGAAAAAACATCCAAAAATGTTCTCATACAAAAAATAGGGAGAAGAAATGAACAGAAACTTCCTCAAGGAAGAAATACAATAGCCAAAGATACATGAAAAAATGCTTTATATCCCTAATTATCAGGTAGATGCTAATTAAAACAAAGATATATCATCTCACACCACAGAAACTGGCACACATCCAAACGAGCAAGCATAACCAGTGCTGGTGTGGATTCAGGAAGTAAGGGACTCTCCTTTATTGTTGGTGGGAATGACAACTGGTCCAGGATTTTTGGGAAATAATTAGGGTATTCCTCATAAAAGCTAGAAATTGAGCTTCCATATGACTCAGCAATACCACTTATGGTAATATAGCCTGGAAACCCTAAAACACACAGCAGAAATGCCATCTGCACTTCGTTCTGGAAACAACTGAGTGCTTGAGAACAGATGACTGGTTAAAGAAACCATGGCACCTCCAAACAATGAAATACTATGCACCTGTTAGGAAAACGAAGCTATGAAATTCACTTATAAATGGATGGACATGGAGAGTATCATGCTGAGTGTTCCCAGTCAGAAGGAGAGGGGCACATATAGAATGATTGCACTCATTTGTGGAATGTAAAAAAAATCGTAACATTAGACTAATTCTCCAGGAGGAACAATGGCCAACAGTATTAGTTTATAGTTGGAACCCTGCCTCAAGTGCTGGGAGAAAAGGGCAGTAGGGCTAGAGAAGAGAGCACCATGACAAAGAAAATTGGAAATGACCACTCTGGATAAGAACTCGAGAGCTACTGGACTAGAACTGTGTTGAAAGTAGGCAAAGTGATCTACAAGATAACCTTTCTGTGTTTGTAGTGAAAACCAAAATGTGCAAAAGGAGGAGAGAGAGGAGGAAGAGGAGGGAGAGAAGAAAGAAGACGTGAAGAAGAAGAAGAAGAAGAAGAAGAGAAGGAGGAGGAGGAGGAAGAAGAGGAAGAGGAAGAAGAAAAGAAAAGAAAGGAAAAGAAAAGAAAAGAAAAAAGAGAAGGAGGAGGAGTTGGGAGGTGGTAGGAAAACTGAGAACATTGGTGCTGGAAAATATATGCACCAATATTATGCACAAAATACACAGAAATGGATGTTGTAATACTAATTCATGATCCCTAGCCATGAACAGCTCTGTAATGATTTATCTCATGGTGATTCAGTTAAAAAGTTAAAAATAATAAAATTGGTCATTTTTCCATCAATAATTTCAAGTGAGTGTACAAAATATCAATGATACTGATTTTTGTTTTTGTGAGTTTGTCAGTATATGACATTTATGTGCAAAACACTGCATTTGAAAATAGTGTATAAACATTTCTTCTTTTATTTTTTTCTTCAAAAAATCTGCTAAGCCTCCACAATCTATCAATGCTTAATCGAGTCACAAGGGTGAATAATTTCTTTTTTTTAACGTTGTTTATCCTGGGGCCGGAGTGATAGTACAGCAGGTAGGGCATTTTCCTTGCATGCAGCCAATCCTGGTTGGATCCCCAGCATCCCATATTGTCCCCTGAGCACTGCCAAGAGTAATTCCTGAGCAAAAACCCAGGAGTAACCCCTGGGTATTGCCAGGTGTAAACCCCCAAAAAAAGAAAAATGTTGTTTTTCCTTTCTTTATTAGGGTGATAGGCAAATCATTATGCCTATCACAAACACAGACAGACAATACCAGAACGACCACAAGCAGAGACACACACACATGAATAACTTCTCAGAAGATGTTTGTTGGTTTTAAGCTTTGTGTGAGCATCTTGGGACACTGTCATCCAGAACCACCAAGACGAGTATGTATGTCATCTTTCAACATCACTTGTATCACTTGTCTTCCCATTGTTCATCTATTTGCTCTAGCGGGTGCCAGTAACATCTCCATTTGTTGGTATTGAGATCCATTATTATTCCTGTTTTTGGCATATCGAATACACCAGGAGTAGACTGCCTTTCAACATAAAGGGCCTTATTTTTTGTTTTATAAGTAATAGTTTAGTACTATCTCAAACAAGAATTTTCACAAAAATATTGACAAAATGTTTTGTTCAAATAAAACCAACATAGTTTGCCCATTTTTCAACAGAGGGAGATCAAGTGTCTTAAGCAAAGGAAACTTTTTCTAGCATGCCCAGGAATCCACTGAGGAGGGGCAATGGAAGAACACATACTCCCAGGTAGACAGGGGAGAGCAGGGAGTTTCCTGTAGATGGAAGACTTGTGCAAACTGTGAAACTGTTCTATCCATCTACAAGTTGACTTGTAGGTGGTTGTATGGGAGTGGATCAAAGATGTGGTTGAGGCCAGGAAGCAGGAAGGAGACTGAAGAGGCATTTATGGGCTTGCGTATTCTCCCGATATACCCATCCACCTATAATTGTTGACCATGTTCATCACTAACTCCCTTTAACTTCTAATATCCTGGGACATATGTTAATGACTACAAGGAATTTCTCAACATTATTGAACTTAGTAAAGAATATCTTTCTAGTATTGTATATCATTCTGCCCCTTGAGGTGCTGCAGGTGTGGCTGCAGTGCCGGGCTGCATCGGAAAGTGGCAGACAGGAGACAGGCTTGTCTACACCCAGGGCTCTGCCCTGGAGGGTTGATGATCTGACACAGAAAAAGAGTGGGCCCCCCAGGATGAACCCAGAGCCAAGGCAGAGCCTGGCAAGCTACCTGTGATATATTTGATATGCCAAAAACAGTTAACAATTATGACCTCATTCCCAATGAATGGAGACATTATTGGTGCCCACTCGAGCAAATTGATGAACAACGGGAAGACAAGTGACAAGTGACTGTGTATTGTTAGGAATCTCTCTACCACTAAGTGAAAATCAGTGCTTTCCATTTTTATTGAGAAAAAAAATCCATCTCAATCTTGAGATGGAATTTTTTCATCTACTTAATATCTATCTTGAGTATTTGCATTTTTTTGTTATATGAGAATCAGAAGAGTCTCTAGGACTCTATAGTTATTTTTAATACAGGCTCCTCATTATGTATGTTTTTTAACCCCACTCCTGGATATTTTTTCCAGTACCAGTCTCTCTGCCCATCATTTCCTGGTTAAAATCTTTTCCCACATAGTCTATCACCAGCGCCATCTTTTGTTTCTATTTTACAGACGTAGGTAAAGCCTAGCTTGGATAAAAATCCTGCTAATCTTAAAATGAGCAAAAAGGTAATATCTCTGTCTTTAGCTAAAGCTCCTTGTTTCAGAGTAGCTCTCTCTCTCTGGTGGGCATCCTGATTGGTATCTATTTTTTTTAGCCATTTCCAGTGGTCCATGGCTGTCTCCCCCATTGGTAGGGATTCAACTCTGAATGTAAAGAATCTGGCTACATTAAGAGAATGAGAAGCTTATGGAAATATGGAGGAATTAAAGAAGCAAGGATAGGATAGAAAACCATTTTGGGAAAAGGTTAGGGATCACAGAAACTCTAGGTTTGTGGGCAGCAGGAACTAACAGATCTTAGTGATAAGACCCTGACAGGAGGAAAGAGCACCAAACCCTTCCATAATCTCCAGTTTCAAAGCTTGAGAGAACAAGTCTGATGGGTCCAGTTTGAGCCAAGCTCCCTAATAAGAGACTACTTAGATGCCACTTAATGAAGTCTAAATGCCTTTTTGGTCATCTATAAAAGCTTTGGGAATCCTGTTACTAGGAAGAGAAACAAAAGAAATAGAGATAGGGCAGGGGTGGAGTGGGGAGTCAATAGCGATGGTCAAAAAATAAATCAATAAAATTTACTCTATAGTATTTTTCTATTTTTTGCAAACTATTAGATTTACATTGCTTTGGGACTTTCATAAGGGAATATTAAAAGTCCTTTGAGATTTTGGGAGCCAAAAAAGTAGTGACAAGCACACAGAGTTGAACAGGAAAAATGAAACTTTATTTCTTTGGAAAACATAATTTGCAATTACGAATCATATATACTTGGACATGTGAAAATAAAAAGGGAAAATCACTGGGAAAAGCAAAAAAATTAAGAAAAAAATTTTGAAATGACTTAGAATGATGAAATTTCTTCAATTTGCTATATGCAAAGTAGCACAGAGCTTAGTGTATCCCAGAGACTGATTAAACAGATGTAGCACTTAACTATTAACATTTGTGAGGTTCATTCCCACCAGTGAGATTTGTGAACTGCTTCCACGAGATGCTATGCAAAATCAGTTTAGTACTTTCCTCATTTGTCGCTGCACCGTGAAACTGGTAAAATATAGAGGAAAGAGAAAATTGGGCACATCTGTGAATTTGGTTGTGTGCTGATTATAGCAGAGCAGTTCCACATATGTGCATGCTTTCACAGGAGAACAGGTTTCTATTTGATTCCAAACTCCATCAATGCTCAGCTGATGTTTTATAGTTCTCTTGGGTTAAGTATGGCCTCCCTTTAAAGACCCAAAACAGTAGCTTAGCTATAAGATTCACTGGCATCACTTCAATATGTTTTTTTCTTAAATTATGGGATTTGGGGGCATGCAAATGTCAGCCCCACCTACATATTTCTTCTATAATAATGTTTGACACATTCTACCTCTTAGCAAAAAAATAAAAAAACAAACCCAAATGCTAAGAATTCATTGCATTTAAATAAATGACTTAGAGAGTTATGTAGTTCCCATCACTCTCATTTTTTTTTTCTATACATATACTTTATTTGTTTAATGATTAACGATACAAATAATGACAGAGTTTCATGCATGCAACATTCCCACACCTCATCCCCTCCACTAGGATGTCTCTCCTCCAATGACCTGAACCCTCTCTTCTACCTCTTCTCCACACTCCATCCCCCCACTATGTTAAACTTAGTTCTGTAAACCAGTTCTCACATCTTGTTTTGGGCATTTGTTATTGTCTTCTCATGTTTCTTTATTTCCCACATATGAGAGAGATCATTCTGTATCCAATCCTCTCTCCTGACTTTCACTCAACTTGACACTCTCCAGATCATCTATGTTGTAGCAAATTGCACACTTTCTTATAAATGAGTTGTATTCCATTGTTACTATTTACCATAACTTCTTCCAGTCGTCTGTTCTAGGATACATGCAATGTTTCCAGATTTTGGTTATTGTGAAATGAACATAGTAACACAGGTGTATTTTCAGAATAAATGTTTTGGATCCTTGGAGTAGATACCGAGAAGCTCAATTCTTTTTTTTTTATGTTTTATTATACCATCGTGAGATATGCAATTACAAAGATGCTCATGTTTGGGTTTCAGTTATACAGTGTTCCAGCCCCCATCCCTCCACCAGTGCCCATTTCCCACCACCAGTGTTCCCGATTCCCTCCCCTCCCCGAACCTGCCTCTATGGCAGGTTCTTTATCTCTTTGCTCTCTTTCACTTTCAATCTCTCTCTCTTTCTCTCTTCCTTCTCTTACACATTGTGGAATGTAATACATACATTTAAACTATCACTCTCGCTTTATGGAATAGTGGAAGTGAAAGCTCTCTGGATACAGTGACAGTTGTCTTATTATAGACTCAACCAAAAGGAAAGGTCCATAGTCCAGGAATGAATTTGCAAGTATTAATCATGTCTCTTCAAAACACAGGGAAAAAGAGTTGAAGCTGAAATAATAAACTTTATTATTATCAGAGGTTATCCTAACTTGAATGTATGTGAGGATCACCTCTAGGTGATCACCCTAGAAATAGGGAGTGAATATTTAACCAGTTTAGAGAACTGATTTAGATAACAGTTCTCTAAACTGGTTAAGATATTCACTCCCTATTTCTATCTCCAGAGATTCTGGAGTTAGGTCCAGGTGTCAGTATCTAAATATTAAGAAACCACTCCTTGAGAATTCCTGATCACTAGATCACTAGATATCCCGTTGTTCATTGATTTCCTCGAGCGAGCCAGTAACATTTCCATTTGACCCTATCACGTGCCAGTGTAGCCTAATGGCATCTGATTGTTTCAGGAATATGAAGAGCCTCAAACTGTTCGCTCATGGTGAAATAATATCTCTGAAATTTATTAATTTCAGAGATGACTGCAAAGTCTATTCTGAAGTCTCCTTTTCTTTCCCAGCCACAAGATAATTCTATTTTTTAAGATATGTATGTCTTGAAAGCAACAGTTATAATCACATCTGTCTTGGAGTCCCCAGAAGGATAAGTGATGAGAAACACACCTCAAAAAGAATAATACTGTAATACTTTAAGTTTGAATCTAATTTTGAATTCATTTACATAGTTAACATAAGGCACTGGCTGAGGATCTGGCTCAGACAATAGTGCACCATGACTAACATGTCTAAGGCACTGAGTCTGATCCCTGGTGCTTCGGATACTCCTATCACTACCAGGGAGCTTGGCTACCCAATTAGCATTACGTGGGGTGAACCTGATAGCCACCAGTCCCACACCATCTGACCAGGCTCCCAAGTGTTACTTGATGTGGTCCTTATATATTAAAAGGCATGTGGCCTTAGCCTCTCTTGCCTGTACTTGGAGGTCTAGAACCATCTTAGTCATTCAGAAGAAACAAAGAACACTTTAATATACTATCTCCAGAAGCAGAATCTACATACTTTTATATTTTTCTAGCATTTCACAAATTACCTTTCAGGAGGCAAGTGAGTCTTCAAGAATACATCTGCCCTGTTGCCATAACTCCACTAAAAATGATTGTGACCCCGGTAGAAAGGACAACTTTCAGTATCTACTCTGTGCCAATAACTTGGAATTCAAGATTCCATTTGCTTCTCCCAAAAATCTTATGAAGCAGGTAAAGTTTTATACAGTTCATAAATGAGAAAATTGAGATAGATAAAATAACTAGTCCCTCATTCTAATAAGACTTCTAAGTGATGAAACCTTAATTTAAAACAAGTTTTGTTTGTCTCTGGATCCCTGCACATAGCTAATATCACATTGCCTCTCTTGGTAGAAGGATGGTGAGTTACAATGGCAAATTATTTAGCTAAAAATCTTTGAGATGAGAAAATAAGATACAATAGAATTAAGTCATGTTTTTAGACAGAGGGCAGTGGGATTCTCATTTATCAGAATTTAAACTACAATATAGGGTTATGGTCCCTTACATAGAATGTATTATTCTCCATGTAATTATACTAAGTAAGATACCTTTAGAGTAATTGTATACATAATCAAATATTGCATAAATCTAAAAGCTTGCAACTGACTGCCAACCTCTCCCCCACCAGATCAAATGGAATCCCATGTACTAAGCCACAGTTATAATTTTCCCCCTGGTTTCACTTGGATTTCCTTTAATAATGTTTGATTATAATTAAAAATCAGTGTATATGTGGGATAGATGAAGAAACCAAAATGATTCTCTTTTGTCTTTTAGAAAAGTGACAGTTGTAAAAATGCTCAATATAATCAATTCACATTTTCCTCTATTGAACTAGCATTTTATCAACCACAAATATGCTTCTCCACATAAGACAGTCGCTGCAGTTCTGTGGTAAGTGCAGCAGGACTGAAGTCATTGCCAAAGAAGCATCAAAGCTTTCAGAGCAGCTATTGATGTGCTCAGTTCATAGCTCAAAGAAAGAGCAAAGAGAAAGAAGCCATTGGCATAAATGGCTGTGGGCTATGCTTTCAAAATAGGTTTAATATAAAGGCTAAAGCTGCAGTAATATATTCATATATAAAGTCTATATCTGCCACTTAGCAAGCTGAGGGAAATGAGGTTTCAAAACCTCTCAATATTTAGTCACTGCTGATCTTTTCAAGAATGGTATTGAAAACACAACCAATCCTAATCCCCATTCTGTGACTCTGTGTGTGTAACTCAGGGATCTCACTGAATAGCCATTAGGATAATTTATTATAATTTTATTCCTATTTTTATTCCTATAACTTTTATTCTATTTTATTCCTAGTAGAACAAATATTTCTTGAATTAGAATACATTCTGGAATATTGTGCCACTTTTTATACTGGCAGCCATTTGGAGATCAACCATAGATATCTGGGAGAACACTGGTCTCTTTTCATTATATACTTTATGGGTTTGGTAGAACACAGTTCTCATTTGGGAAACTTTGGCAGCTTCAATGTCATTTAAAATTTTCTATTCTCTGGGCCAAAGAGATAGTACAGGGGCCTAAGGCTCTTGCATTTCGTTCTGCTAGCTCTGGTTAGATTGCTGGTTAGATATGTGGTATATAGTTCCCTGAACCAGTAGTAGCCCCTGAGCCTGCTGTGTGACCCCGCCCCTCACCACCACCAATTTGACTCTCCTACAACTACTTGGAAACTTGTTATTTCACTTGTCTGTTGTCACGCTGACATCCTTTCTTCTGGTCTGATGTCACATTACAGTCAAGCATGAAGTGTGGCTGGAATGAGGGACCCATAGATCATCACATAGCTCACCCATAGCTCGTCACACAGTCTTTCATGATGATCATCATTTAAATGGATTGGCATACGCTTTTCTCTTTAGAAGGAATTATGTTGTAGTGGGAAGAAGGTGCTAGGGCAGATATACAATCTAGTCTCAACTAAGTGCTGTCATTTATTAACTTTACACCATTGAGTAAGTTTCTTAATCTTTTGGAGATTGTTTTCTTATCTGAAAGTTGAGATAAAACTCAATTTCATAGGGTCATCATCTTATTTAGCAGCAGAGATATTGGAGTGGGTTGAATAAAAGCTGGCTAAAGTTGTCTTGAGGTGGTGAAGGCAAAGGATGGTTTTGATCCCTAACTCAGCCCCTCATTTACTAAAGGATAAATTTTGCTTATAATATTTAAGAGAGGGAGGGAGGAATAAAAAACTTTTGGATTTTTATGGCTGGAACATACTTGATAGCCAGCAATAAAAATATTCTTTATAGTCCATCAAATATTCTTTATAGTCCATCAAATCAGACTAAAAAGGACCTAAGGTGGTAGAGCTCTTTAGTAAGACATTGCTAGCATGAGATAGTGCTATAATATCACTGGAAATTGCTAAAAAAAAGAGATTTATCAGAAATACCTTAACACTTTCTTTTTTAATATTTTAATTATATCACCATGAAATATACAATTACAAAGATGTTCATATTTGGGTTTAATTCATAGAGTATTCCAGTACCCATCCCTCTACCAGTGCCCACTTCCCTCCATCAATGTCCTCTGATTCCCTCCCCTCTCCCAGTCTGCCTCTATGGCAGGTACTTCTCTCTCTCTCTCTCTCTCTCTCTCCTTCTCCTCACTCTTTCCCTTCTCTTACACATTGTGGCTTGCAATACATACATTTAGAGGTTATCATGTATATCCCTTTTCCAACAATTACTTGTACACTTCTTTTATCTGTCTTACCTAACCTCTGACTCCCACACACTTGTGGTAGATTCCACCCACTGACAAGACGTCCTGATCCATATTTTGTCTGGCCTTGGATATTGGTATCATGCTATTTTTTAAATCTATGCTCCTTAAAACAAGACACATTCTGGAACTCAATTCACTATGTCCTCCCACCCTTTAAATAGGGTCCAGCCATAGAGAGATATAACTGGAGTAGGATCTTTTCTTGGGTAACTCTACACAGTCAGGAGCATTCAGGAGTAGCTGTAGCTCAAAGTATATTCACCACAGTTCTTGCACAGTTGGCTTGAAATCAGAGAAAACAATAGGAGCCCCCTTAAGGGCATCTGGTGGGCCAGTTTCATCTCTCCAACAGGTGGTCTGGGATAGTGAGGGCTCAAAAGTTCCCTCCCCCATTTTTTAAATATATTTTATTATATCACCATGAGATAAACATTTACAAAAATGTTCATGTTTGGGTTTCGCCATACAGTGTTCCAGCACCCATCCCTCCACCAGTACCCATTTCCCACCACCAATGTCCCCGATTCCCTCCCCTCCCCTAGTCTGCCTCTATGGCAGGTTCTTTATCTCTTGTCTCTCTTTCTCTTTCTCTCTCTCTCTTTCTCTCTTGCTTGTCTTACAATTTGTGGATTGTAATACATTAACTTAAAGGTTATCATGTGTATCTTTTGCCTGTATTTAATGCTCAGTTCTTTTTTTTTGCTCTCCGCCGCCGGGGCGGGCGGGGGGCTTGGGGGGGGCCGCCGGCCGGGGGCGGGCGGGGGGCCACGCCCACGCGGGTTGCTCCGCCCAATGCTATGTGAAAAATAACTTAACTCTTTGTGGCTCTTAAAGTCTTTCCTAGATTTATACCAAAGAAGGTGCTGTGTATATTTCTGGGCAATTGTGAACGAGAGCTAAAGTATGAGCATAAGATGGGAGTCAGTCTGTGTGCATTTTTCAGACCCCAAGTTCCTTATCCTAAAAATAGAGCAATATTTTCCAGCAGGGTGTAGTTTGTCACTTGAACACATACCCCTGAAGTCATAATCACCAAGGGTAGAAACCACAGAGAATGGTGTGGAAGGCTCATACTCCCTATGACATCTGTAGTGTATTGTAACTATTCAGTAGTGTATGCGACTATTCTTATCCTCTTCTTGAGCTTGCAATTCTTTCCCTGTCTAAATTAAATTTATATGTACATTCTCTCAAACTTCTCCAATACTTAGGGTTCAAGTATTCAAAATGAATCACATATTTGAAAACATTTGATAAACAAACAACATGATAATTTCACAAATTGGGCATTTTAACATCCTTTTATTTAAAATACAGTTTAATCACTTATGAAAACATTTCATACTTTTGAGTCCAAGTGCCAGAGCTAAAAAAATTGATAATAGGTGAAATTCACATATTTGGTATTTTATTACTACCTTAAAAATACTTCATTTATTGAAATATTTTTTAATATTCAAAACTATTTTGAAATTAAGATCTCTATTAAAAATGTGTGAACAGTCTCAACTTTCTAAAAAAGAATTGCAACTGCATACAGAAAGTAATGGGAATCTAGGTGCCAACAATTTTTATGACAAAACAGCCTGATGCTATGTGGAAAAATATGATGTTGCAGGTAAAACAATACTATAATAGAAAAATTAAGTGGCTTCTCTCTGTATGGAGAGAAGCCCTATGTTATTGCATAGTTAGATACTGCCCGTAGTAGAAATTATAGCAGAAAAAAAAGAAAGAGGGATATGAAAATAAAAAGTAAATATATTTTTTTCTGATCAGCTTGAAAATTATCCGCCTCACCAAAAGGGCGTCTTCAAACTTGAAATATAAAGATGATTACTTTTTACTTGAGTGTACATTTTTTATGCAACACTTTGAACTCTTCAGTCTTCACCATCTGTAGAACTCAATTTCCGTTTTGTAAAAAAATTGCTGACATCTGTTTAAACCCTAATATCTCCACAACCATGTAGAATGTTAACTCAAGCTTGGTGTCATATTAAATCGTTTTAACTTTAAAATAATATTAAACTTATGGTTCTGTTTTAACTTTGCAATGATACTAACATTTAACCCTTCAGATGTTTTCAACTGTTCACCAAAGAAAGTCTATTTGATGGGAAAAAATGAAGTCAATTTTCACATGATGCTTAGTTAGTTTAGTTTTACGTGATGTCTAAACTCTACACAGAATTTAGGGTCTTAGAATTAGATCATGGACTGTGAGAAGGCTAAGGACTTGATTAAAATAAGTACAGTCTGAGTTGTCATTCAAAAAATTTTACTGACAATGGCATCTTATTCAGTGCCTGGGCTAATCCAAGCCAATATTGGATTTAAAAGATGTGGATGATAGTTGTGAGACCCTGGTTATGATGCCTGGTACCAAAGGAAGAAAGGAATGAGATATTTGAACAAATTTAAAACCCTTTTATCTTTATTATATCATTGACTTTTTAAAATTTTTATTATATCATTGACTTTCCAGGGAAGTCTTTGTTAGATGCAATATTGAGATACTACCCAGGTTTCTATCTCCAAATCTACCTCTAGGATTGAGGTTTCTATTCTTACACTTACCAAGATTATTGCCTGCTAATGGCTCATAGTTTATTCAGCTTTTAGAAAATGCCTTCAGTTAAAGAGAGATTTCCTTACAAAGTTCTATGTCTCTGTCCCAGTGGTAGACCATATTCAGTAAAAAGAATTATCTTGGTTATTTAGGGACTGTAGCAATGAAAACCCAATTATCTCCCCTCAATTCAAAACCACTGAAGGGCCATCTCTTCAGATGGGCAGTTTATTTTGCTCAGCCCATTGCTTTCTACATCCAAACATTTCAAAGAATACACCTGGAATCTATATATGCAAAGAGACACGGAATCCATGTATGCAAATCCCCATTTCATAGTTGACTTCCCTGTAAACTTATCTTAAGTTTACCTTGTGGTGCTAGGTAGAGTACTAGGAAGTAATATACAGAATATTTTTTTATAGTTGCAACCTTGGCCAGGTAGCTGATGCTGAGATCCAAATCCTGGGAAGTGAATTATGGACTTTTCCTAGCGGGTTGTAACAGAGTAATTGTTAAAATGTTCAATGGTGAACCATCTCAAATTTTGAGAGGTCCTGAAAAAAAGAAGTAATTGTAATGAGAATTGAATTAGGTCATTATTGCTGAGCATGATAAAATCATTGGTGAAAGGGAGATTAAACAGAGGCAGTGTAAACTCATAGGACCTTCTTAGAGGATTGTGAAAGGGAATTCGCATGCAATCAAACAAGGTTCAATCCCCAGCACCTGATGTGGTCCCCTGACACCACCAGGAGTGATTCCAGAGTTCAGAGCCAGGAACAAGCCCTGGACCCAGCAGTGTGTTTTCAAAGCCAAACAAACAAGGCTGTGAAAGAACAATCGTCTCTTGTAGTCAGAGACCACAGAATTCTAGGGACTCCAGTCCTAATTCTTAATACATACACGAGAGAATTTTGAAAAATCAAACTCCTTATGCCAAAACCATGGGATAGAGTAGGACCCTATGACCTAGCATGAAACATCTTGGTGCTCTAAGGACTCTTAAAACCCTAGATGCTCCAGGACTTTGACATGCAAAAGTAGCCAATCTTTTCTATAAAAGCATAGTCCCCTTTTATGAAAATAATTCAGTTCTCTGTCTATCAAATCTCATCCCTTTATCCCCTATATGCCCTCACCTTCCAACCACCACCCCTCACCCCGCATCCCCCTCCCATGCACACACACACACTTAGAATTCTCCCAACTCTTCTGGCCATTCATTAGGGGTATACTATATCAACATGACCAAGAATATACTGGGCCTGCTAAGGACAGAAAAAAACTCTAGGTTCTGAAGGGCTGTGAGACCCAGGTCACATGTATCAGCATTTATACAAGAATTCTAGCCCCTGGGGTTGGATGACAGGCCTAGCTAGCTTAGGAGTTTTGCTGTTTTATCCACTCACAGCTTAATCTATTTACATGTTCTTAAGTCAGGGTTCATACTAATGAGATCTCTCTTCTATGTTAACACTGATGGGGGTGTGGCAGTTACAGAAGTCACCTTGACTTTGAATCAGTAAATTCTGACTTATTATTATACATCTACTAAGACTTCTATGTTATTTAGATTGAGTACAGCTCCTCTTTATACCCACTGCACCCAGTGTGGGACAGTTAGAATTTACCAGGAGACTACCACCCTGGCTATGTTGAGACAGATAATAAATAAGAAGGACCTTGTGGGTACCATCTAGATTACATGAAGCCCATGAAATTAAGATGTATTACTTTATACCAACCCTCTCCTCCAGTGTTTTACATAGAGATAATCTCAGAAGAAGGGATTAGTCCTTGGTATAAGCCTTTGTTTAGACCTGTATTAGGGTGTGGCACCATCCTTCTACACTTTTCTACTATCTAGAAGCTGTTTAGGGTTCTTTGTTGACAGGACCCTCATGAAGTTAGGATTACTTTTGTGTATATAAGGGGACTTATTTGAGGTACTTTTCTCTTTGTGGGGGACTCCTCTCTGGTGGGATCCACTTTGGTGGGACTCTGGTAGAATCCTCTTTGGTAGGACTTGGATCCTCATGTATGGTCTAAGTTCTGACCCGAGCTAGAGGTCTTCCATTATATTGGATTGTGTTGCTAGAGCTTTTTGTACTTTTAAAAGCCTTTTGGAACTACATGGGACTCATGAGTTTTCATCCATTCCTGGCGGCCTTGGAGGTAGAAGAGAACTTCTGTCCTGATACTTTTGGGGGACCCCCAGCAGCTCCCTGACATCTGGGATCTAGCGGTCATGGTTCTTAAGAGAAAATGTTTCCAATAAGGCTTGCATCAAGAATTCTTTTTAAACTCTAAAGTACAGTTGCTACTTGGTCACTTTAAGAACATATGCAAGGAAAATATTATCTTCTGGCCAGAATAATTTAATCATGAGAAGTTGGGCAGGGAGAGACAATAGTACAGCAGGTAGGGCAAATGCCTTGCATGTAGCTGACCCAGCATTCTATATGGTTCCCAAATCACCACCAGGAGTAATTCTTGAGGACAGACTCAGGAATAACTCCTGAGGATCACCAAGTGTGACCCCAAAAAGCAAAATAATAAAAGAAGCTGGCAAGGTGCTATACAATAGGTAAGAGTTTGTATGCTATCCACTGATTCATTGGGTAAACTCTTGACACCTAGTTGCCCAATTTTGATGGCAAATGGTCAGGTGCTGGAGAAAAATATAGAGACAGGGACTCACACCTGTTCCAAAACAAGTGTCTGGTCTCTCCACCATGTAAACCATTTACACCAACAGTGCTTCTTAGTATGCAGATAATTTTGACTGTGAAGTAATGATGAAGCGATGAGTGTCACTTGAAGCTCCAGCACATGTTGCAGTGCTCAGAACTAGAGACAGTTCACAAGCCATCCTTGTTAGTTTCACAAGGAAGAGTGATTCACTACAATTCCAGGGAACTGTTTTAAGTTAGGGTCTACTTACATACAAAGTAGGGTCATTAGTAGTTCAGGGGTATATGCATTGGCCACCACATGCTATACAAACCCTTCATTCTAGGGAGCTTCGTAGCTTCCAAGCTGGCAGCATGGGTGAAAAACCAATGGATTCAGTTGAGTCCTTCCTAAGCATTGTTTTCAGCTGATCAGAGCTACGCATTCCAGGCTTATGTCCTTTTCATAGAAGAGGTGCCATCTCTATTCAGAGTGGGGAGTTGGGGGTGAAATACCTACTTCCTACTTCTAAAGAGCTGTCCTGCAGGAACTAAGAACTTCCCATAGAATCAGCTGAGACCACTGTTGCAACGGCCTTATGTTTGCACCTCTCTCAGTTCCCACTTCTCTTTTCTTATGCCCTTTGCTCTAGGGACCATCCCTACGGAATTAACATACTAACCTCAAAGTTTGAAACCCAAACCAAGAAAGGGATGACTACTAGTTCCTCCATTTGGGAAATGTGAGGAATGACCTGGAACTTTTTAGAACTGCTAAGGTCACAGTGTTTTCTCACTACCATGGAACTCTTAGTGCAAGACTGATTGCTCTGTGGTTCACTATACCCAGTGTCCTTGCTACTTCTGTCCTGCTCAGTTCTCTCCTCCATTCATGCGCATAACCTCTGCTGTGAGCAGGCATGTGTTGATTCTGGAAGCACAGTGATGAACTGAGGCTACCCACCATAGCCTCCCTGGGGGTTCCCAGCTCGGTTCCTCATCAGCTGTTCCTGGGCTGGTATAGGCAAACCACCTTGAAATGCCTGCACTTTTTCAGCCCCAACGTGAATCAGCTCATTGGCATGGATAAAGTTTTCTGGAGATTAAATTAACTCAGCAATATTAATACTATGGAAATTTATGTATTATTTTCCCTTCAGAGTCATTCTTTTAATAGGAAATTCATTGGTAATTGTAGCATTTTGGATTTTAGCAAGTGCTCAAGGAAAATAGATCATTGTGCCGATCTGAGAGACTTTGGAGGAGATAAAACAGACATGTCCTTATAAGTAGCACCTACAAATGCAGCTGGCTGGGCTAGGTTTCCCAACATACACTGCCACGTGTGCAAGGAAACCAGTTTTTAATACCTAACTTTTAATACGATAAAAGTGTAAAGTGACATTTTAAGTGCTTTGGATTAAATATAAAAACATGTTTTCACTGTTTTCCCAAATTCTCTAAGTATTTAATAACACATATTCTCTAAAACATGTAAAAATATAAACAATTTATTTTAATATCTATCTGGTTTGATTAAATCAGAGTGCTCTTATATTCCACCTAGCTCAATATACACTGGGTTCCAGCTTTCTCTTTTCAGTAGATTTTAACCCAGTATATGTTCTATATTTTTCTTTGCTCAATTTCACCCCACTTCTCCTTTTTAAGCTCAATTGGTTTCCCGTAAAACTTTGCTACCATTTCAGTGAATGATTAGAATATGCTGGACAGATGCCCAAGGTCTGAACTAAAGGAATATTAACAAATGTTTTCTTGAACTTGAGTCAAAATCTATGAAATACTAAGCTTACTGAATCATAAAAAGTGCGTTGAAAAGATTAGAAGAAAATCTTTATTCTAAAGTGACAAATTAAATATCACAGTAAATTTGATCAACTATAAATGCAGCATGCTTACGTGCACACATATGCATGCACACACACACACACGCACACAGACTATGCAAGAAGCTCTAACATTAAAAAGGCAGAGACTAGGGCTGGAGCAATAGTACAGAAGGTAGGGTCTTGCCTTGCACCCAAATGACCAGAGTTCTTATCCCTGGCATCTCATATGGTTTCCCCTAGCACCAACAGGAGTAATTCCTTAGTGAAAAGTCAGGAGAAGTTCCTGAGCACCACTGGGTATATCTCAAAATACTAAATAAATAAACTAAGAGCCAGAAACTGTGAGACTGGAATGATAGTTCAGTGGTAAAGCACATGCCTGTGTAAGAATCTGAATTTATTGCTGGCACCACCTGGCCCTCTGAACGTTCTGGGTGGTACCCCTGTGACAATTCTAATCAGAGGTAACAATTCTATTCAGAGGTAACAATTCTATTCAGAGGTATACTCATTCCAGCATGGCTGGGTAGAAGATATGTTTTACCTTCCACTCACATGCTTCCTTTCCTGAGCCATGAAAATTAATTGATATTAAGATCAACCATAAGGAGCTATTCCTTGTTATTTGTGAGAGAGTTCATCAGTTTTCTCCATCTGTTCTATCTACAAATCAACCAGGGAGAAGGTATGTTTACACAGCAAGCCCAACAGATTTTTTTTGAGATCCTAAGAGACTCTAAAAATATGATTCAATTTGCCCAACTCTTATTGATGTTCAAAAAGCCATTTCTGTCTTTAAAAGGGACTAATACTCTGGAAGGAGAGCTGTGGGTGACTCCAAGACATGTCTACAGTGGGGGGTGCTCCAGCACTGAAGCAGGTTGAGGCCAGGGTAGCGTTCGGGGCAGGTGGGAGCAAATTAGAGTCTAAGGATGTGCTTACCATGAACTATCATTCCAGTCTCACAGTTCTGGCCTAATTTATTTATTTAGTATTTTGAGATACACTCAGTGGTGCTCAGGAACTTCTCCTGACTTTTCACTAAGTGAATTACTCCTGTTGGTGCTAGGGGAACCATATGAGATGCCAAGGATAAGAACTCTGGTCATTTGGGTGCAGAGGCAAGACCCTATATGTATATGTCAGCTAGTTTGCCTTTTAATGTTAGAGCTCTGCATAGTCTGTGTGCGTGTGTGCATGTGAAGCATATCTGTTAGCTCATGCTGGATTTATAGTTGATCAAATTTACTGTGATATTGAATTTGTCACTTTACTGTCACTGTTGAAGGTGGAAATATCAACTCTCCAGCTGACCTGCAGGGAGACCCTTATATTCACCCTCAATTTTTCTATGGTTTAAATAAGGAGTCTTTAGGCCTTAACTTAGATGGCCAGGTATTGAGAAAACTCTAGAACTTTCTTTTTTTTGCTCTTGTGTGAGTGAATTCAGATTCATGGGACCATTGACACATTAAAAAAAAAAAGAAGATTTTACTTCTTCATTCAGTATTTAAGTAAAATCCAAGCAGATCTTACTTAAATACTGCTTCCTCAAGTGTTGCTAGTATAGACTTCTGTAACAAAGTTCTTTGGTTTTCTTAAATAACAGAAATGTACTTGCTGCTCTGTTTGGGAGCAATGTTCTGGCTGACTTGGTTTCCTCTGAGGCTCCTCTCTCGGTTTGGAGACAGGCTTCTCTCTGTGTCTTCACATGGTCTTTCCTCTGTGGATCTGCATCTTATTCCCATTTTCTTCTAAGGACCCCATCAATGATTAAAGCCCACTCTAATGGTCTCATTTTAACTTCTTCTATAATGACCTTTCAGGTATTGGATGTTTCGGCTTCAACATATGTATTTGAGGGAGACATTTGATTCATAACACCCCTGTCCTATAATATTGCTCTTCTGGGTTGGGAGAGGGCTTTGAAGTCTCAAGAACTTCTTTATAGCAATAGGACCTTCCACATATAGGAACCTGGGCCAAGTTCTCTTTTAAGATAAACTCTGAACTAATCACAGCTTTCCATCATATTGGGATGTCTGTTTCATAAATAGAACTTATATTCTATTTATGAATAGAATATTGTCCTTGAGAAGGATGACAGAAGTCAAGTATTTTGGAAAGAATATGCTTATTATTCAATGATATTCTTGATTGTAGACCAAAGAACACAACTGATGAACTTGGCTCCTTATGAATCTTTCAGTCCAAGGAAGGAAATAGATAGCAAGGAAGTAAGCCATAAGTGAGATTTCATTAGAAACTGATAAATACCATCTAAAAAAAGGCAGTCATGCCAAGGCTTATCTCCCCAGGGTGGTGAGACTATTATGAGAAAGAATAACAGGATAGGGGCCAGTTTGCCTACCTTAGGAAAAGACTTTGAGATAGGCACCAACAGGATGTTGCCAAATTGTGACTAGGAAGTACGACACTACAGACTATATGGAAGAAGTCATTGATGGCAGGAAGATAAATGGACACAGAGTAACATGTGGTAGCAGTGCAGTCAACAAGAGAACATGAGACCCTCAATGATGCCAATGTTACAGAAAGCACATTGTAAGCTATGGGAAGAAGTAGTCTCTGCAATGGTTTTGGAATGTTTATCCATGTGTGACATGGCCCATCTTATATTTTAAGATTATTCTAGCTACTTGTATACAAGTGACTCTCTTCACAACTCCACCCAGCAGACCAGACTATCACAGCCAGGATCGAGAGCCACCCTGCAGCAGTTTTTTTTTTTCAATCCGGCCCAGGTATGCTGAACCAGAGACTCTCAGACATGGGGCAGAGTTGCTACTTGCTCTCCCTGTGCCCAGCTGCTCGTGAGGCACCCAGGAGGCATGGCAGGTTCTAGCCCTGGCCTGCCACCCCAGCTGAGCCTCACAACAAGCCAGACCACCCTCTTCCACTCCATGGGCCTGCCATTTTCCACATCCAGACTTCCCTCTCATCACAACTCCACCCAGCAGACCAGACTATCACAGCCCGGCTCGCGCGGCTAGCGGCCGTGGTGGTTTATCAATAAATGCTTTATTTAGAGGTGACTACAACAGTATGCCACCTGCACGGCAAGCCTGGCAAGCTGCTCGTGTAGTATTTGATATGCCAAATACCAGTAACATTTATATTAGGTCATTCCCGTGACCTAATATAATTGTTTGAGGCTCTTTATGTTCCTGGAGCAAGTGGATGCCTTTGGGTTCTACTAGCATGAGATGGGACATATGGAGATATTACTGGTGCCCGCTCTAGCAAATAGATGATTAATGGGAAGATAGTGATAGTGATAGTGACTTGTGTACAAAGCAGATTAAATGAAGTAAATGTAAAAATCTGAAGGGATTAGAAAGCTTTGGGAATGATCTAAGCAAGAGGTGATGGTAATTTATGCTAAATAGCAAAGATGGAAAAAAAGACTAAGTTTGGACATATTTTGGAGGTATAAAGGATGGATAGGAATGGCTCTTGAGTGAATGTGATAATATAATGATGGGAGAGGAACACTCAGGGAAAGGAAAGAACTCAATAACGAGTCCAGGTTTCTTAGACAAGTAATGGATAGCAGTGGGGGTATCCAAGATTGCCTAGGAGAAAACTCAGGCAAACAGTGGGTTCTAAAAGTGAAATTACAATATAATAGACACAAATGAGCCTACCCAGAAAAGAGAGAGACAAGTTGAGAATGAATGTGATGCACAAGTGTTATTAATGGCCTCATATTTCAGAGAAATATCAAATAAAGATTAAAATAGAATATTTACATGTTTAATATGACAATGAGAATACTGTCCTGTATTTAAAAATATATGAAAATGCCAATGTCCAACCTTTCTGTTTCTGAGGACTTTTGCCTCTACCAGTCAGCTACTGCTACTATCTAAGCATCTTCAGAGGATGGCCCTTGGATAATTTAATTTGACCTTCAACTACTAAGGACATTTTTGTATGACTGTGAGCACATGTGCATAAGCAAATGCACCTCTCTCCTTTAACCCTCTCTTTTTGCCCTATAGCCCCTGGACCCTTGTGAACTAGTATAGGATTATGGAAGCTCACTTTCTGTGCTTCGGTAGGGATAAGCATTGTTTGGTCAGACCTCAGGCTTGACTGCATCTTTGCATGAAATTTTACCATTTACTTTCTTACTTCTTTTACTATGATTGATCTTCCTGGGTTTGCTTCCTTAATAAGTCCCTGGCATATGCCTCCTTGTCTCAGAGTTTGAATCTGAGAACTTTGTCATGGGTATGCTTCTTAATGATTAATAATAGAATATCAAGAATTAGAATAATAGAGGATCCTAAACTAGGATCCTAAAGAAACAGACTTGCAAAAACAAATAACAAAATTATGTTTGCAAAAGGAAATGAAATAAGAATTAATTAGGAATTTTTATTTTTTTATTTATTGGCTACACCTGGCAAGGCTCAGGCTTACTTTTGGCTCTGTACATAGGAATCACTCCTATGGGGAGTGGACATTGGAATACCATATGTGGTGCTGAAGACTGAACCAGGGTCAACCACATGCCAGCAAGTGCCTTATCCTTGTATTATGTCTCTACCCAGGAATACTTGGGAAATTTTATAATACAATATAAATAGTGACTTTAAAGAAACAGTTCCTGTGTTGGCCCTGTATTAGTCTCTTAAGGAAAATAATTTCTTCAGACTGGAATTAGTAGAGAAATATTCATTCATAAAATAGTGAAGGTGATGCATCCTAGAATAACAGCTAGGAAACCCTACTGGTTTCAATGTTTTTCCCATTTAAAGCCTCAGGCAAGTCCTAGTAAGAACTTGGAGTATTATTTCAAGATGTGATCTCATAAACACCTGTGGATCTTCAAGAAATCATGAAGAAAGGGAAATTACTTGGAAAATAGAGCTGTAAAATGTGTCCTTGATTTAGCGAAAAGAAGGGAAAAATATATAATGGCAAATTTGTTGCCTTCTTCCATACATCAAGAATGGATAATCAAAGAGACACATATTTAGAAAAGAATGCAATGATTACCAGGTGCTTATACTGGATCACCAAAAGTTTTTCATTACAAAGAACTTTTTATATTTTTATTGTTGGATTATTGGATAAAGTAGTCTCAGTATAGTATTATTCATAAGATTAGTCAAGTGTCCGATAAAGTCAGACGTGATTGCCTTGTGCATAAGATGAAGGAGGTGCTGGTTAATGTGTGGAGATCAACCCAGAAGAAAAGAAATGTTAGGAGAATGCTACTGAGAACTTTCCTCCCTTCAGTAACTTAGATCGCTAGCACAGTTCCCTGTGCTTTGGCTTCCCCCTTTCTAAATTTCTGACAAATCTGCTTTTCTATACCCAATGCTCCCAGTCCTCAACCTCCTCTAGGTCTCAGTGGAGAAGAGTCGCATCACGTGCTCTCCAGCATAGTGCTTCTTCAGTCATTGCCAACCTACCAATATCCTTCTGTTTTTCCCTTTATTGTCCTGGGTTATGGAAATATATTTGAGAAAAATTATAAACCTATAGTTTCCAATACAGATGTCCCTCATTGGAATAATTCCTACTTCTAAGTTTTCTAATACATGGAGTGACACCATTTACTGAAACTGAAATCCTGAGAGTATGTTTGATCCCTTTATCTTCCTTTGTACTTATATTAGTTTGTGAAAAACTCTCCATTACCTCTAAAGATTTTACCTTCTTGAAATTCTATATCTTGTCTGATCATCAATTCTATCATAATCATTATTGTACTTTTGGTTTTATTAACTCTTACTCGAATACTTCAACACCTCTTAACTGACTTCTCTGATTCCAGTGCTCTCTCTGCCAATCTATTACCCACCTATTGCCAGTAATATTCTCCTAACTAGGCATCTCATCAGGTTATTACCCTTGCTTGAAAATTTCCTAGTTCCTAAAGAGTTAAGTTCAATTTCCGTAACAGTGGTGACCATTGCAAGCAATACTACATTTCCCAATGTAGCATTGGGATATGTAGGACAGGCCTCAGCAGCTGTGGTGGCAGTAGCAGCAGTGGCACACTCAGGATGGGCATTCTTAAGAGGCAACTGCCTGGGATTCAAACATGTGTAACTCTGCTAAGGTCCCGACCCCAGGTCAGAAGTCAAAGGGCGTGGCTTCACCAATATGTAGTTCCTAGAGTGGCCACCAGTTATACTCTTCATGTACAGCCCATAAGATCCATATCCAAAGGGGCTCCACATAGTCACCAAGGAACACCAAAAAGGAAGAAAGTATCTTAGAAGGGGAAAGAAGAGATCACCACCTCCAAACTGCCACAGGCACCATGGGAAAACATCACAGAACTCCACCATGAGGGCTGGAGGAATACAGAAACTACGAAGTCTCAACCAGGAACACTCACATACAAAATCCCTCTGATAAAGAGTTTAGAGACGAAATAGTGAGGATGTTCAATGAACTCAAAGAAACGGTGGAATGGACATCCAATAAAACACAGGAGGATATGAAAGAAACATTGGAATAGGCCACCAATAAAATACACAAGGAAATGTGAGCAGAAATAAGACTACAAACAGAAGTGTCATAAATAAAAATTTGGTAGATAAAATGAAAAACTCAATGTAGAATGACAGTAGAATGACAACAGCCGAAGAAAGAATCAATGAGCTTGAAGATGTGCTGCAGAAACAGAAGATGAAAACTTCCTAGTTTTCCAAACTTAACTTACCTCTCTAGTTTCATGTCTCACATCTCCCATGTCTATGTCTCAGGATAAAGTTAATGTTTTGAGAAAACAAGATCTCACTTACTATGGTATCTCTTACCTAGCACAAAACTAATCCTATAGAGTAATAGTCTTTAACCACCAGTCTGTGGACAGGTGTAAAAATGTTTAAACCACTAGGTTATAATTGCTAGTTTGTGAACTATTATACAGGACAAGCGCAGATCAGTAAATTTAAAGAGATCAAAGAATGCTGACACAGGACTTTTTGTACAGTAGGTACAAAACAGAAAAAAGGATGTCTAGTTAATCAGAACCCAACTATGGAAATTGTAGCCCCAATGTGACAAAATAAAATCCAGAAAGCTCACAAATACAATTAGTTTTAATAGAAGCCCATGATTAAAAAAACAGGATGAAGGTGGACAATTTTATTCTCAGATAAAATGGGCAAATAAAAATGTGGAGGGGTTGGGTAGCTGGAATCTACCTGTATAGTCATGCAGAATCTCTAAGTCACACCACTAGAATCTCTAAGTCACACCACTAGAATCATAGAAGACAAGATAAATAGATAAAATACTTTCACAGTGATCTGAGATGTTATAGGGACACTATGCCAAAGGAAGTGCCATCAGGACATAAAGGTTCTGGAAAACATATTGTATGTGGGCCCATTACAAACTGGGAATATTCAATCTAGCAAAGAGAAAACTTAATGGAACTATTATTGTTCTCTTAAATGTTTGCAGAGCTGTTGTTTAGAAGAGTGATTGATGTCAGCTTAGTTCTTTTGAGGACAACACTAGCGTGAATGAGATGAAGTTATAGGGTAAATGACTTCATCCCTATATAATGAAGACATTTCAATCAATGGGAGTTATTATAAAAATAAATGGGCTGTTTGTCTGAGTGTCTTGAAAACTGGAAGTGTTCAGGCAACAGTTGAATGACAATATGTCAGCAATATTAGAAAGGGAATTCTAGAAAACCTCAAGCAATTTTTTTCCAACTCTAAGATTCTGCAGTCCTCCATTTTATTTTCAGTTAAGTGTTATAGAATCCACTGAGGAAATCCATTTGGAAATGTTCAGCAATAGTGAAAGGTAAAAATCCCAGGCCTCCAACTAAACTTGTCTAAAAGGCAACCCCTAACGTCTTTGGTGAAGGCCTGTGTTTTGTTTCTTGGTTTTGAGGGCTCCAAGCACTCAGGGATTGCTTGTGGTAAGAGCGAATCATAGATGTGATTAAGATCTTTGTGGTTAAGCCCAGAATTAGAATTAGTAAACTGTTGTGAAAAAGTTTTTGTAAATCATGATCAAGAAGCTGAGGTAGGAAAAAGAGTATCCAAATGGAAGCATCAGCCAACCCATGAATTCTCCTGGTTAGTTGCAGTGAAAAGTAAAACTTGACAAAGTGAAAGCAGTTTGTTATAGTCTCTGGGACCCAATAGTTGAATTTCTTCAGCAGGTTCTTCTGGTTTGTGCCTTGTGTTCTCTAACAACAAATTGTCTAAACAAAGAGACATCACCACTCACCAGAGACCTGGGATTTAGGAGTTAATGTCTGCAAAGCATTTTGAGCTTGTTGGAAGAAAGACGCTAGATAAATACAAAGTGTTGTTGTTATTATAGGGAAGAAAAAGTAACTGTTAGCTCAGGTCTATAATTAGGGAAGCAAATATAGTGTCTGGTGGCTTTGATAATAGGATTTCTATGAAGATGTGGCATGCAGTAAGCCTGTTGACTGAAATGTTATAAATGACATGATTTTTGCCATCCTACTTAGAACCCATTTCTTTTCAGTGTTCGGTTTTGCCCCTCCAACCCCCCCCCCCACACTCACATTTCTTGATAAACTAGAAGAGGCAAGTGTCAAATTAGGAGCTCAGAAACTAATAAACTTAGTGTGTTGCTGGAGATAGTATGGTCCTGGAGAAATCAGGATTTGCATCCTTCTTACTGAAACCAAATCCTGAAGACTTTAAATCAAGCACCAGGAATACTGTCTGAGTCTCTTCAGATCCTGGTTCTGTGCTCTTGACTGAGTCTTCAGTTTGTAGTCTAGGACCCTGATGGAGGCCTAGTCTTATGGCCGGAAGAGAAAGCTCAGGAAATCTTTCAAGAGAAGCATAAATCCCAAGTTCAGGTCTTGGAAAGTAAGTAAAGGAGGAAATAGTTTTCAAATATTTTAATGTGTTTATCTGCATATTTTCGGTCTACCCGTAATGTTCTGAGAATTGAAATGGTTTAAGAAAATCACTTCTCAAAATAAGAAATATTGCTTTTTGGGGAACAGCTAGCCATTCAGACTTCTGCAACTCTTTCTGTTATCAATTTGCTCAGTGATTTTTGCTTATATTTGCCTCAATTTATGCCCTGTAAAGTTGTCATAAATAATTATCTTTCTCATTGATGATACTGGAGAAAGGACAGAAAGGCAGAAATCATTGCTGTACATTAGAATCCAATGTTGAGGTCTCATTAACTAGCCAGCTATACTTGTGGCTATTTTTCATACTTTAATAAGTCCTAAATAATTTAAATTCAATAAAACTAATTTTATTTAAATAAAAAACTTTTTTTGTTTTATATTTTATGGTACCATCTTTTAAAAAAAATTTTATACCACCGTGAGACATACAGTTACAAAGGTGTTCATAATTGGTTCTTGGTAATACAGTATTCCAGCACCCATCCCTCCACCAGTGCCCCATTTCCACCACCAATGTACCCCACCCCCTCCTGCCCACCCCCATGCTGCCTTAATAGCAGGTACCCCCGCTTCCTCTCTTTCTCTCTCTGTCTCTCTCTCTCTGTCTCTGCATCTCTCTCCCTCTTATTTTACACATTGTGGCCAGCCCTGCAGATATTTAGAGTTTATCACTTAAGTCTCCTTGTGTATATTCAATGGTGAGTTTTAATCTGCCATTACTATTTCCCACACTTAGTAAAACACTGGTATCTATTTTAAATAAAAAAACTTTTAGATTGTTTCAATGAAGCATTCATTGCCAACTTTTCCATTTTCCAAATATTTGAATTTTAGAACTTCCACGTATTTTTCTGCAGTCAATAGCTCTTAATGCTGATGCATCTTATCCAAGTTTGTTTTTCTGATTTTGCCTTGGGAATTAGTTTGCTCTACGGAACTGGGTGTTATCCTTCTGTTTTTCACGCACCTGCTACTTTTTTTTTTTAGAATGCAGAGGTTTTGTGTGTATGTCGGCATGCTTAGTTCATGAATAATTCCATATATTTTCAAGGCGTTTCTTGGGGTAACTGGGCTTGTTGCTTTTATCCCACTAATTTGGATTTTCTTAATGTAAACATTTGTTCTCATTACTGTTACAAACCATTTAGAATTTGTCAGACAGAGGTTTCTACTTTTCTGTATTATTTAGCAATCATGCTTGAGTCCCTTTGCACGTGGTGAGGTGTGGCCGCAATCAGAGAAGGCCACTAGTTAAAGGAAGATTTTGCACCCAAATGTTTTTAATGCTTCCAGAGGTGTTCTAATTTAATAAGTGTTTATTTAACTGCATTAGAGTTGGCCTTATTTTACAATAAAACCCTACTATCTGAAAAACAGTTCCTTTACACTAGGAATGCAGGACTATCCAATTATTTAAATGTCAGATTTCAGTTGCCTCAAAGCACACACCACTGGCAGTGGCATCAGAATCCGCTCCTGGTTTTTGTCACTGCCAAGGAGTAGTTGAAGCACGTCTTTAAAACCCTCGCACTGGGGATGTGGGAGTGGGGTCTTATACGAGAAAGGGTCCTGTGGTCCTGAGCACAGGACCTGAGTCCTGAGGCCAGCGGGCTGCAGCTGGAAGGAAGAACGTTTGCACACTTGCACACTTGCTGACCCGGGCACTAAGAGCAGGGGGTGGCGGCCCGAGGGCGCACGCGGCCACGCCCGCTGCGCTCCCGCTGCCGACCCTGCGGGGGCGCTGTGCGGGGGAGGGTGCCGCAGGCTCCTGATTTCGGGGGGCGGGACGGAACCGTTGTCCCTGTGCTCTGCCCGCCTCTCTCCGGGGCCCGACGGGGGAGGCCCGGGTGCGGCAGGCCCCTCTGGGGCTCGCTGTGGTCACCTCCCAAGTCCTCCAACTCCCCTGACACATCTGCTTTCCCAAGTGACAAATGAAAACGTCTGAAGCGGCTGCAGCCTGGTGCCGCCAGCACACATGGACGGCATGTGAAGCTGTGGTCTTCCCGAGCTTTGACGCATTCCATCTAGGACTCAGGGACAGCAGTGTTTAGCAGTTGACACAAGAGGGTTGCTCCAGCTTTGCCAGACAGCTAAAAAGCTGCAGGGGAAAAAATCTTTGGCGGCTTCCCGGAAGGGTTTGAATTCTCAGCGGCCCTCGAGCCCTCCAGGCGAGCGGGGACAGGACTGCGCGGCTCAGGGGCCGCGGGCGAGCGTTCCCCACCCGGGTGCGCAGGACCCAGGGCCGCGGGGGAAAGAGGGAACGGCCGCAGACCCCCCAGAGGCTGCATCGCCGCCGCCCCAGCTCGCGAGGGGATCTCCTGCCCCACTCACCTCGCCTCTCCCCAGCTCCCTTCCACCCTTGCAGGGTTTGTGTTCAACATCAAATTAAGTGTTCGTGACAGCTAACCGCAAGTTATTAAATGTGATTCACTGCTGCACTGCCGGGCCTTCACTGGTGGCACAGCAGCGGCGCGTAGACAAACCTTTTGATTCATGGCACTGATACAAAGAGTCTTTGAGAGCGCGCGAGGCCTTCTCCGGCCTTGAGCTGCAAATGGTTTTATTTCCGTCGTTCTCTTAAACAGGTCACTGAGCGGAATTAAACCCCCAAATCCTTTCTAACTGCTTAGCTGTGAAGTCTTGACGATATTACCGAGTTGGGGCGCTGTGGCCGCAGATTGCCAAGTCAGCGGAAATTTAAGAAATCAGTGTCTGTCCAGGAGGAACTTGTGTTTGCCAAGAGAGAGGGGAGACCCGCAGCCGGTGTGCAGGTCGGCTGTCGCTGTGCCATGCTTTGGGTTCCTATCCCAAGAGCAAGGCACTATGATTCTCTTCAAGAGCTCCCTGCTGGCAAAGGGAGAGTGGGTGAAAACAGTAACTGTGCCGTTTCTTGTCTTGAGATTCCTCTGGTTCTTGTTCCTCCAGACGTGGCTAGGAAAGACCATTGCTCCTTCAAACGTCAGGCCCCGCGTTCCATTGTCCTATTTCATTCTTCAGAGGCTTGCGGTCACAAGTTGGCCGAGGGTCACTGCCCTCTCTGGAGGGAAAAGTGCTAAGTCTACCCGGATGTCAGGTTCTGCCTGAGCTAAGCCCACTGGATTTACGCCTTTTAAAAAATTCAGACAATAGGAGGCGGGGTGGCTTTGCTCAAAATCCACAGCACCACGTGTGCTTCCTGGTGGTGGCCCTGGACCATCCCCTGGAAACTGCAGTGTGGCCTGTGCTTTCTGCATCGCTCTGGGTGCAGCAGCTTACCATCTGTTTATAATTGGCATCCAGATCTGATATATTATAGAGGTATCCCAAGCTTATTGAATTTAAAAAGGAGGTACCAAGTTTGTGTGGGATAAATTCAGATCTAACTTGTCATCTCTCTGCCAAGAGCATGTAATTCATTTTCTTATTACCAACATAGTCTATTAGAAAATAAGTTAGCTATGTAACAAATTGAAGTCTAAGAAAATATCCATATTAGGAAACCTAGTTCAATGATTAAATTAAGCAAGGATTACTTTGGCGTGAATAATTCCACAATCTGCTTTTCTGTCCTGAAAAAATGAGTTTAGCAAGGCATGGCTGTGCCTGTAATATTTAACAGCTTTATTTTCAGGGATTTGAGTTATTTGCCTGCCTCCCTATCCATCTTCCCAGCATTTGGGGCTAGTGTCAGCCCACCTTGCTGTCCTTGGTGAAATTCATAGAATTGGGTTGAGTCGAACAAATACCTTAGTAAAGGACCAGACTCAATGTATTATATATTATTTGTTCAATGTGTAGCGAGTGCTTCTTCAGTGTTCGAAAGTGTTTCTTCAGTGCTACATTTGAGCAAATCAAAAGTGTTTGTTCATTACAAAGTAAAAAGAAAAAATTAGTAAGAGCATAGTTCACCAAGATATATCTTAAAGAAAAAACTGAAGTTTTCTGTCTTACAGAAGACCAAAGCCACAAAATCTATTGTTTCACTGCTTATTTAAAGAATGCAAATAAATTATTCTCCTCTTGTCCATGTAGATAAAATAAAGGAACTGAATTATACTCTTGGTGCCTTTGTGTACTGCTATGTTATTCTGTTTTTTAAATGATCATTTTGTTGCATTAGTACGCACTTGTCCCACAAAATATGCTTCAAAGGCTCTTGTTTTGTTGTTTTAGATCAATCTGATCTGGTTCTTTGTACTTTTATCTTTTCTCCAGTTATAAGGGAAAAAAGTGAAGTTAACTTTAGCTAATAGAGGATTTGTATTGCTTAAAGTTAAACAAAGATTTTTTTAAATTTAATAATAGCTATGTTACTGTCTGTATCAGCAAAATAGTCTTTAAATATAGTAATATTTTAGTGTGATTCAGAGTTAAGAGAATAGCTGAGGTCTTTATTAATTTATTCACTTATTTGGGTTTTGTCCACACCTCTCTGTATTCATGGGTTACTCTTGGCTCTCCACTCAGGGATCACTAGTAGGATTGGGGGATGGTCAGAGGTGCCGGGATTGATCCCAGGTCGGCCGTGGGCAAGACAGGTGCTTGCTCTGCCCACTGTACTATCTCTCCAGCTTCTGAGATCTTTTTTATTTGCTGTTTGGGTCCACCCAGCGATGTTCAGGGGGGAAGTCCTGACTCTGCACTCAGGATCTACTCCTGGCGGTGCTTGGGGACCATATGGGATGCCGGGGATCTAACCCAGGTCGGCTGCATGCAAGGCAAACGCCCTACCCGCTGGACTATCACTCCGGCCCCCTCTGAGATCTTTAAACATACTATATCCCTCCTCACTCTCTATTGATGAGTCACACACTCATTTGACTGTAGTGCTCACTTCTCTGCCCGCTGAGAGGTTGCCTGTACTGTCTCTTCAGGTGTGGTGCTCAGCAGCTGGGGGGAATTACTGCAGTGGCCTCTAATTTCAGTGCTTGCCCACCAATGGCTGCTAGTGACCGGTAACTGCTGTGGTGCTGGGTATCACAGACAGCAGAGCTAGCAGGATAATGTTTGGTGCATGCATGTAGGATAGCATGCATTATCCTTAAACAGCAGGCACGTCAGTCCCTGGCACTCACTGAGATTTGTTCTTAAACTATATATATTAAATGCAGGAAATGGTGACTTACTTTTAACTTGCAATGTTTTGAATCCACACTGAATGACTGATACACTGTACTCAAATTAGCAGGGTCAGAGAGGTTTAAAGTTCAAGAAAAAATATCTTGCCACATGATATAAAGTTTCTGAATCCCTAGATTTCAAAATCATTCTATGTATATGAAAATTAAAGTGAGAAGATAGTAAGGGTAAGAAACTTGGAGGGAGCATAATTTTTTTTAAAAAAACCTCTAATGTGAATTGGCAAACTTTAGCAGATTTTTATGATTTAGTCGATCCATGAGTGTATAAATAAACAGATCTCTGAACTCAACACTTATCTAGGTGGTGAATGTACTCATTCATTTCACACATTTATCTAACCCCTACCCTATACTATCTCTACCAAACAGCACAATTTAAGATGATAAAATCACTTTCATAACCCCTACAGTAGGAAACACTATTAAGAAAGAAATTTCACTGAGTAAAGCATGTTTTCATTGCATCATTCACTGATATGTGTTTACTATAGAGGGTCAAGGTTTTCTCCCAAATCTGGTAGTCTTGGAAAAAGCAGAAGAATCACACAGTCTGTAGTGTGATTCTCCTAGTGAAAACTAGGAGGTCAAAAGGAAGCTGTGGGTGAACAGGTAGAGAAAACACTGCACAAGCAAACAATTGAGAAAACAGAAAGATTCTGCTTGACTCCTTTCCTACAGAAAAAGGAAGGTGGTAAGAACTAGAACCGAATCATTCTATTGTCTTAAGCTAACATTGAGACTATGGCATGAGTAAAGCTTAGGGAAAAAAACTCTATAGATTAGCTGATGTTATTGTCCCCAGTTTAGACAGAAATAAATCAAACATCCAGGTTACACAACTAGGGACGTATAAAACCAGGGTTTGGACCCAGCACTTTAGCAGCAGAGCGTCCACTTTTATTCCCTTAAAAGGTTGGAGAGGGAGCTAGAGAAAAAATAAAATGGGAAGGATGATTGATTTGCACGTGGCTGACTGAGCACTACCAATGATGACACATGAGCACAGAGCCAGATGTAAGTCCTAAGAACAGCTGAGTGTGTGTCAAAAAAAAAAAACAAAAAAGAAAAAAGAGAGAGACTAGAAAACTCAGAAATGTGGTCTTTAGGTTTTTTCCCCCCTTAGAATAAAGGAAAACCACACTAAAATCACTTCGGCTAGGTCAGACAGAGATTTCAGAGGCTGGGATCAGCATATGGAAGGAGGTGAGAGGGTATTAAACAATACATATATTACATATATATACATATATATGAATATATATGACTTCTGTTTCTTGTCTTGCACTAGGTTTTTATTACTTTGTTATTATTGAGGTAACATTAATTTATTACATTGCATATATTTTTAGAAGCAAAGGTTCACAAATGTACATAACCGCATCATTTCAACCACAAAAAATATGCACGAAGCTCACCACTGTCCATTGGAACCCCCTCCGCCCTTTGCTTTCACCCCCTCTGGTAACAGCCTCACTTGAACAGTCAGATTTTAAGGACTCGCTTTTGTCTTGATTTTGTCTTTTCCTTTTTATATTCCACTTACAAGAAAAATAATTCAAAACTTGTTTTTCTCCTTTTTATTTTGCTTAACTTAACCTCCCCCCCTATTCAAACCAAGTTGCAATTATTGGTTTCTTTAAAAATTATAACTGAGTAGTATACTATTATGCACATATACCACATCATGTCTATCCACTTATTTGTTGTAGGACACTTGTGCTCTTTACAGATCTTTGCTATTATAAATATTGCTGCACTGAACATAGTTGGCATATATCTCTAAAAGTTATTATTTTATTTTCATTGAGTAGATATTGTGATTATTTAATGGGCTATTTGATAGATCTTTTTAAATATTTTGATGAAACTCACTACTGTTTTCCACAGAGGTGAAACTAGTCTACATTTCTACCATTGTACAAGATTTTCATTTTCTCTATACCTTCACCAAAACTTTTTTATTTATGGCATTTTTTTGTTATAGGCTATTCTCACAGATATGTGGTGATAACTCATTGTGGTTTTGCTTTGTGGTACCGTGATTAATGCCCATCATTTTTTTTCATATATCCTTTGAGCATCTATCATTTTTAGTGAAGTGCTAATTCAGCTTTATGGCTCATTTTTTTTTTGGTTTGAGTTATTTGTATATGTATGTGTCTTGTTGAAGTGTAGGAGTTCTTTATATATTTTGAATATTAATCTCTGTATGATGAAAATGTTTTTCTCCTTTTTAGTAAAGCACATTTTTGTATTAATTATAGTCTCTGCAGTTTATAGTCTCTTTTTAGTTTCATGTAGTGTCATTAGTTTATTTGATTTAATTTTCTTGCTTTTGGAAACAAGTCCCTGAAGATATCATTGAGGCTGATGCTACAGAGTATATCACTTATATTTTCTTTCACAAACTTCAGGTTTTACATTCACATCTTTAAAATTAATCTTCCTATATGGTGTAGATAGATGTCTGATTTCATGTTATTGCCTATGGTTGTCCAATTTTCCAGCACAATTTGTTGAAGAGACTTTTTTTTCTCTTTGCTTTATGCACTGGATTCCTTTGTCATAAATTGCCATTAACTCTCAGTTCCATTTCATCAATATGTGTATCTGTACTTATTCTAATACCACACCATTTTGATTATTATGGTTTTGCAGAACAGTTTGAACTTGAAAAGTATATACCCCATTCTATTATTTTACCCCTCAGGTTTTTGGCTGGTTGAAGGTTTTTTAGTTTCATGCATATTTCAGTAATGCTTGTTCTTTCTTTTTAAAATGCCACTGAAATTTTGATAGAGAGTGCATTAAACCTATGAACTGTTGAAAGTAGATTGCTTCAGGTAGGATGGCCATATGAACATTAATTCTTCCAACTTACAAACACTAAATTCTATTCCTTGAATGAGAAGTAGGAGTTCAAAATGAAATTTAAGAGATAAATTCAAGATGACATAGTAATGGTTGAGTAGGAGCAGAGTGGGTAGAGTATCAAGAAAATTCTGCAAGTTTCTGACCGTACAACTGGTTGAATGTGTTGACTGAGTAAAAGACACAGTTTGGGGAATATGTTTCCAAGTTCACTGAAGGACATTTTGAGTGTAAGGTTATTTGGAGATTTTTTTTTTGTTTATTTGTTTTGCTTTTGGAGACAGGCATGCCAGCACTTGGGATTTATTCCTGTCTCCATACACAGGGATCACTCCTGGCAGTGCTCAGAGGACTGTATGCAGTACAAAGCATAGAACTAGAGTCAAATTCATACAAGGCCAACATCCTAAATCCCTGTACTAATTCTTAGTCACCAAAGTGCTTTTGAAATATGTTAGTGGACATGTTTAGCACGTGGCTGGATGTCAGGAGAGAATATTGGGTAGTTTACAGTTTTAGCATATAAACATAGAAGATTATTTCTATTCATACACATTGACTCTAGTTTATATTACTTTGTCTTCACAACAATTGCTTGAGTTTTCTCCTATTTGCTTGCTTTTCTTACATCTTCCCAATCATTATCCTCTTCTCAGAAATAGAAAGAAAATGAGTCCAAATCTTCTACATCAGATATATGGTATCCAGTGAAGAAAGTGATTTTCTTCTTCCTCTTCTCATTTCCCATTTTCAACTAAGAGTGAAGTTACAAATCATTCTTTTAAGTCTCATAACTAGAAGACTCTTCCATATTGTAACCTATCTCCATAGTATCATAGGGTGTCTTTTCCAGAAATACCTTCAGATCAGAAACCTGTGAATCATTCTTTCACCTTCACCAGTCTGAAAATCCTTTTAGCTTATCTTGAGGGTTACTCTCTCCTTCTGTCTCTCTCCCTCCATCTCTTTCTCCCTCCATCCCTCCCTCCCTCCCTCCCTCCCCTCCTTCATTCCCTCCCTCCCCCCCACCCCCCACAGGACAATACTTCTTAGGAGATCACTTGGTATCAAGGGGGCAAAACTATGGTTCTCCATGCTCAAAGTATGTGTTCCAACCATTTACCATTTCCTTGGTCCCACCTTTATCTTTGATCACTTGATCACTTGACATCCTATTGGTCATTGATTTGCTCAAGCAGGTGCCAGTAACTTTTACATTTGACCCTATCATGTGCCAGTGTAGCCCAATGGCATCTGGTTGCTTCAGGAATACACAGAGCCTCAAACCATTTGTTCAAGGTCTTGACGAAGAAGTCTGACAATCTTGTAGGTGGGCAACCACGTGATCTTTTGACATTTTGTGGGATCCAGTCAGTAATGGCTCTAGTCCAGTGGTCATCTCCAAATTGCATTACATCTCCAGCCCATCTGATTTTCGATGCCTTGGCAAAAGAGACAGCATGCCTGACTCTGGAACAGCAATAGAGGTCGAAGCTCCAGATTCCTTCTTTCATTTGAGTGAGGCATGATATTCCAAGCATAGCTCTTTCGATTCCTCTTTGGGAGACCTATACAGCATTCTCATCCTGCTTTAGTAGGGTCCAGGTCTCTGAGGCATTTGTTAATGCAGGAGAATGGTGGAGTTGAAGAGATGTGCCCAGAGCCGGAGGTTCTTTTTCTTTCTAGCTATTTCTTCAATGCTTTTGAAGGCATTCCATGACACTCTCTTCCTCCTGCACAGCTCAGGTTTCAGGTTGTTCATCATGTTGACTTCTCGACCTAGGTACACATAACTGCTGCATTCAGAGATGTCTGTTCCATTGAGAGTGAATGGGGCCTCTGGAACTAGTTCAGTTTTCATGAACATAGGTTTATTGATATTCAGCTGTAGACCTATCTTTCCACATTCTTGGTCAAAGTCAGCCAGCATTTGTGCAGCTTGGCTAATGTTTGGTGTTATTAGAACAATGTCATCAGTGAAGTGAAGGTGGTGTAGTTGCCAACCGTCTGCCTTCACTCCCCTTCCTTCCCATTCTTCACTCCTAGTTCCAGAAGGCTGAATCAAAACGTTGGACTTGGGAATTCCCTGGTGGACAATTCAACAATGAAATTGACCACATCATCTTCAATCAACAGTTTTGCCTGACTGATGTTGCTGTCGTTCCAAAATTCCAAACAGGATCAGACCACCGTCTCCTTCGTGCAAAACTCTACTTCACGCAATGGCGAGAAAAGGCTGCAAAGTCTAAGAAGAGAACTCCCCAGAACGACCACCAACTGGGAACTCTTTGTCACTATTGCAGCAACTTCGTAAGATACCAGCATTGATGACATTGATGAAGAATAGAACCAAATGGTTCAGCACCTCCATGATTGTGCGAAGAATGCCGAGAGAGAAAAAAGTCACAAAAAGGATGCCTGTCTTCAAAAACTCTCGAGCTCATTCACCAACGTGGCAAGGCGCAAGCCTCAGGTAACCAAATGCTAACATCCAAGCCTGGAAAGCAGTGCAGAGAAGCAATAAAGGAAGACCTCAAAGAGAGAAGAGCAGAAATACTGGAAGATGCAGCAGAAGCCAGGAAAAGCAATTGCAACGCCCACCTGTCCTTTGCCAACTATAAGACCAAGATGACTGCTCTCCAACATCCTGATGGATCTATCATATCCTTCAGAAAGGCAATGGAGAAGATTATCCATGAATTCTACTCAGATCTCTTTGATAGCCATGCCCACCTGCCCACATACCAAATTCCGCAGGATGGATATGTCGTTCCCAACGTTCTCCCTTCTGAAATCTGACATGCCATTTCTTCAGTAAAGAAGGGAACAGCACCCGGCCCAGACAAAGTCAGATCCGAACACCTGAAGAATCTGCCGTCGGTACTCATCAATACACTGGCTCAGCGCTTCATACGCTACCTGTCTGAATGCAAGGTGCCCTTCCAATGGAAAACCAGCAGGACAGTTCTACTGTTCAAGAAGGGTTACGTTCACGGCATTGGCAACTATCGCCCCATCTGCCTGTTTTCTGTCATCTACAAGCTGTTTACTAGAGTCATCCTGAACAGGATTGGCAGAACATTAGATGAAGGACAACCATGCGAGCGAGCAAGCTGGCTTCCGAAAAGGATTCAGCACAACCAACCATATACACACGGTAGCCAAGCTCATTGAAGTTTGTAGGGAGTTCAAGATGCCACTCTGTCTCACATTCATTGATGTAAAGAAAGCCTTTGAGTCTGTGGAGACTGAAGCGGTCATCAAAGCCCTAGCCAAGCAGGGCATTCAAACCCAATACAGCAAGATCCTTCCGTGAGCTGTATTACGGATTCACCACCAGGATCTCACCATTCTACAAAGAAGTGATCATCAATGTCAAAAGAGGGGTTCGGCAGGGTGATACCATTTCACCAAAACTCTTCAGCACCATCCTCGAGAACATCATGCGACGTTTATCTTTATAAAGAGAAAATTAAATCAAATCTGGACAGGTCTTACTTTTATTTAAACATCATGATTCACAAAATTGTTGACAATAGAGCTTCAGGAATGCAGTGTATACCGCTCCCATCCTACTTTCCAGTAACTATAACCTCTACTCATAATCCCCCAATTCTCTCCCACCCCACACTCCTTGACAAACATAGTTTTACATTTTCTTGCTTAAAGGAATTTGAGTTTTCAGTGATTCAAAAATTCTTGACCAGAAAGATAATACAGTGGGTAAGGTACTGGCCTGGCTTTCAGTAGATTCCAGTTCAGTCCACCCCCTCAACTCCTGCAACTACATTTAGTCCCTGTGTGCCAGCAGGAATAACCTGAGCACAGACAGAGCCAGTAATAGACCCTGAGCACTGACATGTATGACCTCCAAAATCTTAAAAGTAAAAAGAAATTTTGCCCAAGATCGTTATGAAATGAGAAGAGGAAAGAATGAATCTAAATATACTGAGGATTTTTCATGTGGCTTTATAGACATAAATTTCATATTTCAGATTTTCAGATGCTTTATTGACTGATTTTGTACTCCAGAAAGAGATAACAAGTTCAAAATATGCTATTTCCAAAGGATGCAGAATGCATCTTTAAAGAAACTAGTTCAGAAGTATGACGGTCTGGAGAAAAAACCACAAGTAGTTGTCCAGTAACTGGGAGAAAGGGTAGAAAGTTTAGGGAAATGTTTAAAATCTAGATATTTCCAAATTGTTTCACCACTAATTTGCAATGATTTCCCAACAACATTTAAGTGTCCTTTCATTTTTTGACATTTTTACCATTTTATTTTATTTAGAAAACTGATGTTTAAATAAATGTCTAATATCACACAGTTAGTAAGTGCAAAAACAGGCCTAATAGTCACTCTTCAGTCTCTTCTTTTTTCCAATTTGCCATCTAGTATCCATAACATAAACAAAACATGTAGAATATTATGCTAGCTTGGATGCAGTAGGGAAAAACAGGAATCCTAATTCCTTACCACTCCTGCATACTCCGTAGAGGGTGGTTACCACAGGGGAGAGAAGACAGAAAAAAAAAACTGGATTTCACCTTTGATCCCCAATTGATTTTGTTATCATAGAATATCGTATTTCTTGGATACCTATATATAGGAAAGTTCTTGGTGTTATTAGAATCCAAGTACATTTATTTCTCAGTACTACCTTTAATTTATCCCCATATTTAGAGACTTATTTTTATTTATTTTTATTTTATTTATTAATTTCTGCTCTTTGAGTCATACCCAGCAATGCTCAGGTGTTATTCCTGGCTCTGCACTCAGGAATTACTCCTGGCTGTGCTTGGGGATCATGTGGGATGCCGGGATTGAACCCAGGTTGGCTGCATGCAAGGCAAACGCCCTACCCACTGTGCTATTGCTCCAGCTCCTAGAGATTTAAAAATAATAGAAATTTCTCTTTATTAGGCACATTTCTAAGTTTTCTAAGCATTCTTTCTAACTCTCTAATGCATCTTCATGCATTTTCAGACCATTGTAGATAATCATTGATATTAGAATCCATTTGCTGATACAATAAATTGCATAAGTTTAAACAATACATATTTCTTCTTTTGTAGTATGGATACCAGAAGTCTGAAGTCAAGGTGTCAGCTGACTCTTTTCCTTCTGGAGACTTCAGGGAGAGTTATCCTGCCCCTATCTAGAAAGAATGAATTTGACTTTCTTTAGCTTATGGCTTCTTCCCTTGCATCACTCTGGTCACTTGCTTTGGAGGTAATCCTAGCCACTGGCATTTGTTGAAGAAGTGCGCTATATTAGTCACCTTTTCTACTCAGCCCTTAACCTCCCCTCAACCCTAAAAGTGCATTTCAGTATCATCCTTTATTTATTTTGTTTTTACAGATGAGAACACCTAGGTATAAGGTATTTACTACCTTTGCTCAGTCACACAGATGCATCACAACCCAGTATGTGTCCAGGCAGGTAATAATCTTAATGACCTCAACATTGCAAAGATTGTCATTTGTCATTTGCATCATATAGTTCACATGCATTTACAAAATGACATTTTTTGCATCATATAGTTCATGTGCATTTGAAAAATGACTTCTGCAGGAAGTCTCCAGATGTCCATTGTTCTTCCTCCTATGCCTTCCTAGACATCCTGCTCCATCAAGCTTTCCAGAGATGTTGGGCGCGAGGTTTATCCGTTGCAACTTCCTTCAGTTGCATCAGCCAATATGGCGGACGCAGTTAATGAAAAATTGACCAATGATATGTCAGCATTCAGAATTGACCAATAACATGTCAGTATTACCATGCAAATGAGGTTTTGTAGAAATGCACCTATCATAGAGAGGCACGCTTGCTATATATTCCTGCGTTTCTCTCAGACGGGGTCCTTCTTCCACCTTACTTCACAACTGAGCTGTAACCCAATAAAGTGTGATCCGAGAAGAATCGTGTGTGTGTGTGTGTGTGTGTGTGTGTGTGTGTGTGTGTGTGTGTGTGTGTGTGTGGCGACTCGTTTAACCGCCGGTCGGAGACGGCTCGCCACACAGAGACAGAAAAAATATTTAATAGATTCCTTCACACGAAGGGACTGGGGGCTTAATCTATTACCCCTCACGTGAGTTTTCACCTTTCAAAGGACAATTGGAAGAAGGAAGAGAAAATGCTGGGAAAGGAAGAAATTGAAAACATACGTTTGAGTAATAGATTTATAAGTTAGTATGAAATGGATGCACAACTTTGACCTGGAAGGCTCAGTGTCCCTAAGTCTGTGCTGTGGAGACCCGGCCCTGGGCTTGTTTGCTCTTGCATCCTTTGCCAAGTCCCCCTGTTCTGCTCCCAATTATCATGTATCATCAGAATCAGCAGTGACAGGTCAGGGTGAGCCACTGAAATTTGAGAGGAAAGGAGAAGCTAAAGGTATTTCTAACTGCTGCAACCATCCTTAACATTTTATGAAGTTCAAGATAAAAGGGCAATCGGAAACCCACATGGAGTGTATCCTTATGTCTACAGATGTAAGAGTGATAAAGCCATATAACAAATTATCTTTAAAGCTGCCTATTTTACCTCATCAGCTGTGCCTTCATGCTCACTTGGAAGGTCAGATGGAGTTAGAATTCTTGTACTCCACACAAGGACAATGTGCAAGAGCTGACCTAACTTCCTCATACAGACCTTTTCTTCCCTTGTCCTGACCCAAACTGCACACCTGCCACTAATACTTTCTGATGTTTTCTGAGCTCTTGGGGACTTCCCAGTGCAGGTATCTAAGCTCCATTCCCTTTAACGCAATTAGTCGCCCTTGGCTGGCTCTGGGCCCTTGGATCTGCTACTGTGCATCTGGAAGTATAAAAGGCTTCAGGAGGTAGGGTCACAGGCCTCAGCGGGTAGGGTTTTTCATGAGGCAGGTGTACAAGTTTTAAGGCTTTAGATACCTCTTCAATCATTCCTCCATCCATCCCAGATGGCAAGCATGCAACCAGAGAGGCTTCCAAGTGCAGACCAGTTTAAGGCCTTGCTGTCTGTGATCTAGAAACTCTGCTTCCCTTAATTTCTTCCTGAAGCAATCTCAAGCAGAGACTGTCTCCTGCCTGGCACTAGCTTCACTTTCTCCTTGGTCCCTCGAACACAGGAGAGTTATCGTTTCTGCTGTTCTTAGTCTCTGACTTTCTTAGCTCTCCTTTGTTGACTTAATGTCCTCTTGAAGCACCAATGTAGCCATTCCTGTATTAAAATTTTGCTTTAAAAGTTCATAGACTCCCAGAGAATCAGTACAAGGGTTAAGATATTTACCACGTGTGCGCCCATCCCTGGTTTAATCCAAAGCACCGAATATGGTTCCCTGGGCATCAGTAGGAATCACTTCTGTGCACAGAGTCAGAAACAGTTCCAAGCACTGTCAGATTTGCCCCCCACCCCAAAGAATTAAATATATAAATAAATTAATAAAATTTCAGAGAAGATTTTGTGTTCTTATTGGACTAACTGCTAAAGCAGTGAGTAATTAAGACTGTTGCTGGGCCGGAGCGATAGCCCAGCGGGTAGGGTGTTTGCCTTGCACACCGGCCGGCCCATGCCGGCCTGGGTTCAATCCCGGCATCCCATATGGTCCCCCGAGTGCCACCAGGAGTAATTCCTGAGTGCAGAGCCAGGAGTAGCCCCTGAGCATTGCCGGGTGTGACCCAAAAAAAAAGCAAAAAAAAAAAAAAAAAAAAAGACTGTTGCGTGGGAGCCATTTGGAAAATGGGTCAAATCTTGTACTTTTCTTCTTGCCTGATGGATCTTGAAAGGTTCCATGATATGAAGAGAAGTATCTCCCCTGAGACAAGCAGCAATTTTATATCGATTATGCTAATTTTTCAGAGGGGTTTCAGAAAAAAAGGGGAACATCTATCCTGTTAAAGAAAGCCATTTGAATCTCTGAGAAACAGCTATTCCTTTTTGAACCATTGAGTTTCTCCCAAAGTTGACCTTACCAGCTATTTACAGTGGAGTTGCTTCTATATGCACACTGCCCTCTGCAAAACTTTATGAAAACCAGACTTTGCACAGTGTTCTAAATTTTGCATCAAAAAGAAGTTTAAATATTTTTATTTAATGTGGAAATATTTTTAGATGATGAAGATGATTAAGTGTTGAAAATGTAGCGATCTGTTTGGCACTGAAAGAAAAGAAATATGAAGAATTTTTAATAAAAATCTGACCACAATGGTGTTGGAACACAATCTGTCTGAAATACAAGACAGATACTTTATCCCACAGACTAGGCTGACTTTACTAATAGTCTTGGACAGTTACAGGTGTAATTTTAGCTACCAAAGGGAACACAAATTGTGTTATAAGAATGCAATAGAAACAATGGGAAATGCAATTAAATTTTTAAAAAGGAAAACTGAATATAAAGTTAGCAGAACTAATACGAAGCATATTTCCACAGATGTCCCCAACAATGTATGCAAGTCGAAGCTATTATGAAAATCAGATTTCCTTACTGGTCTTCTTATATAGAGTGTGAAGATTGTTTTTGCTAGGATCTCTAGTTGTAAACATTATACAAAACTTGCACCTAATACAATTATTTTATATTATTGCTTTGCATAATTAAATCTTTAAAGAAGCACTCCCCAACTAAATAATTATAATGGATATTGATCTGAAAAGGGTTATGTCCATTGCTCTTGTTTTCATATAGTAAGTGAGGATGACACACACACTCTTTCTTTCAATTTTTTTTGAAACGTAGAGAGAGTCTACGTGGCTTTAATTTACCATTGAGACACAGTGTGTGTGAGGAAAATATGTGGAGAGAAGGCATTTCTGTGTTTTTTCGATTAAAAATAATCAGTGCCACCAGCGCATGAGTGATCCTAAAATAACAAAACCATTGTGTGTGAGTGTGTGTGTGTGTGTGTGTGTGCGCATGCGCTGCATGTGTGCACGTGTGCATGAGGGCACGTGGGCTGAAAGAAAAACTTTGGGTAAGGAAGCAGATTTAAGTTTCAAGTTTCCAAGGATCTATTTTAAATAACAGCAAGGGAAAAAATTTTGTAAAAGTGATGAAAAATATCCCAGCAGTATCCTTTCAGAAAGCCATTTAACTTCTGGTGGTTTAAGTTGTGCAATGTAATTTCTACAGTCTTTGAAATATGTGGGCGCCCTCACTGTTATTTACATTCCCAATACTGGGAATCAAATGCTCCATTAGGGCTCTGAGGAGACAAGAGTCTCCAGAAGACTTTGGTAATGGCCCATTATTACTCAAAAATGGTGACAGGGAATCATCATCTCCTTCCCTAAGTCGCATTGGCATGTGGTAGCAGGCAGGCAGGGGAAGAATCGCGCCAACTCAGACGCATCTGCACGCCAGCAACTGCGAGCACCGACTTCATCTTACAGAGGTGGGTCTAGTCTTATCTCCTGGCCAGCGTTCTCAGGTCAGGCCATGGTAAGAAGTCCCCTCTATGCATTAAGAAAAGACGCCATCACACTTTGCCTGTACCGACCTTCAGTTGTCCATAGAGTGCGGTGTGCCTCTGTAACTATCTTCTTTTCTATCATAGCCTGTTTGCTATGAAGGGCCCAATGCAGATATAGCTAATCACATTGTTCTCACTGGTCTGGGTGACAGAGCTTGGCAGTCCCGTGCCACTAAACTCTAGTTCATTCTGTTTCTTAATTTAATCTCAGTTGGGTGACTCTGGCCCTACAGTTTCCTTTTCATTCATTCATTCATTCATTCATTCATTCATTCATTCATTCATTCATTCATTCATTAATTCACTCATTCATTCACTCATTCATTCACCCATTCATTCACCCATTCATTCATTTACCCATTCATTCATTCACCCATTCATTCATTCACCCATTCATTTATTCATTCACCCATTCATTCATTCACCCATTCATTCATTCACTCATTCATTCACCCATTCATTCATTCATTCACCTATTCATTCATTCATTCACTCATTAATTCATTCAGTCATTCATTCATCCATCCATCCATTCATTCATTCATTTATTCATTTATTTTTTTGCTTTTTTTTGGTCATAGTGAGCTATGCTCAGGGGTTACTCCTGGCTCTGCAGTTAGGAATTACTCCCTGGTGGCACTCGGGCCACCATATGGGATGCTGGAGATCGAACTCTGGTCAGCCATATGCAAGGCAAACGCCCTCCCTGCTGTTACTATCACCCTGGCCTCTGGCCCTACATTTTCAGTAGGTTGAAATGTTGTGTATTTGAAATCCTGTTTTAGACAAACTTTTAAATTTTGGTGTCCCTGGTAGGGGATAAATGGATGGTGCCACTGAGCTTTTCACTGTATGCCAGGAGAAACCCTAAACACCTTTTCTTTTAATTAATCGTATTCCCTATCGCCTCCCCTTCCTTCCATTTTTGCTTTTGTTTTTGTGCTGACCAGGTTCATACGGGCCGTTCTGTGATGAAAGCCCATCTTTAGCTGCAGTTCTTGTGTTTTTACACATTCGGCCATGGTATCACTGAGGCATGCGCTCCCTTACTTGCAACTTGCCTCTCAACCTTACCCTTTAGGCTGAGGCACACAAATTATGGATGTGATTCTCACTAGAGGGTGGCTATGGTGCTCTCCAGAGGTCATACTTCCTGACCTTGGTGCTCATGTATCTCTTTAGTTGTGGTACTTCTAGTTACACCCATCTTTGTGGTGCTCAGACAGCCCTGCCAGCAGTGACACAGGAAATCTCCTATGCTGCCGGGCTGGCAGAGAGACGGCTGCCAGGTTCTAACTATGGAACGGCTAGACCATGCTTGGTGTGTGGAGGACACCGGGATTTGAACTCATGATTTTACTCTTCCAAGGTAGACACTCTAAGGTCTGGGGTATTACTCTTGGTTGTCAAACCTAAATTCTTAGCTCCCAATTCGAACATTCCTATCCCACTAAGGTCACCTCTCTATTACAGTAGTTATATAACTGGACTAGTACACTATGCTCTCTCCCCTTAGTATATAATCTTTTTTTAAATAGGGGCCACATCTAACAGTGCTTGGGGCACTAGGACTATACTTCCTCAGAACTATGATGTGCCTTAGTCTAACACATGCTTAGCATGTGCTCTACCACTTGAACTATCTACCTACTCCACTTTATGATTTTTTAGATTTACAACATCAGAGCTGAAGTTTCCTGATGCCCTATTCTTTGCCATATTGATTTTTCCCTTGTATTTATGCCTCAGTGTAGGTAAACATACAAAGAGAAGGTGGAAAAAAAGTATGTCATGGGAGTTAAATCCTTTTATAAAAATTTTAAAGTTGTAGTGCTTTCCTTTGAAGTAGATTGTTGGCACTTAAGAGGAACAGATATTTAAGTATTTTAATTATTTTTCAAATGTAAAGGGAACCAAATCCTCCTTTCTTTGAAAAGTCTCGTTTAGTGAATTTCTTCTCCCACCTAGAGCATTGCATCAATGGGATAATTATTTTTAATAAAAATATTTTTTACAGCAGAGACTCTGGTGTGGAGTGCAGGGACGGTGGGGCTGATAGCCTGGGCTTTCAGTCTTCGATTTTAGGGTGCCTGTTGAGAGCTTTTGCTAAGTTACTCTGCTGGAGAAGTAATTTCAGAGACATTTACCAAAAGGTTTTTGAGTGCTCCTTGGAAACCTCAGTTGTTTCACACTTAAAGTGAATGTCGGTAAAGACAGCTCTCCAGAAGACACAGGCAAAGTTTTTGAGTTTATGGCATCACCAGTTGCACCTTTAAAAGAAGTGCTTGGTAGAATATTACACAAATTATAATATCTGATTCTTTCATACACCTAAGTGAAATTCCACTTGAAGTTAACCTTAAAAGTCAGATACAGATCATTTCTAAAGATCACACTGGAATATAGCTTCATTTATGAGCGCTCTTTCATTTATAGATTCATACATTCACATTTATGGTGGGTAAAATAAAGACTTGGCCGTGAAAGTTCTACAGTTTGAGGAATAAAATTAACCTCTATGAGAGTGAGTTAGTCAGGGGCTTCCTCGACCTAAATGTTTTCCCCCTCTGGTTGCACATTCTTTTTTTTTAATTTATTTTTTTTCAGTTACAAAAAATTCATGTTTGGATTTTGGCCATACAGTGTTCCAGCACCCATCCCTCCACCAGTGGCTGCACATTCTTAATTGACAGCTTTAAATTCTAAGAGTCTTATCAGAAAATAAAAATGCCTGTGATTGGTTTTGTTGTGTAAAGAGTTCAAAAAATTAAACTTCAGTGTTAAATTATGGATAACTTGTTACAAGCATTTGGTGATGTCCCTTCATGTTAACTAGCCTCTGTGCTTTGCAGGTCCCAAGGAACTCTGTTGGCTTCCAAATCCTCTGTGTTCATGTGGCTCATTGGGAAATCCCACTGTTTTCCTGCCAAAGGGTTTGTTACCTAGGTTTAATTTCTGTTTGGAATGAAAAGTATAGTTAACTTGTTTCTGTGGGCTTCTTTAGAGTGATAGGCAAAACCAAAGTTAGAGCAACGGAAAACAAACATTTAAGAAAGCACATAATTAAGGAGATGCAAACTCTGACTGGGGGAGCTGATTTCACCAAGGGGAGCGAACTGTGTGTGGTCAAAAAGAGGAAAAGAGTGTGTGCTTGGTTCCTAGCTAGGCTTTTGGAGAGCTTGCTCCCTTAGGATCAGACTCCAGGGAGCTAGAAAGCTAGAGCTACAAATTGATCAAAAGTCAACAATCTAAAGCGGACCAATTAATAATCAAAGGTATGATTAGGTCTCAGTTGCAAAAGTCTCTGAACTCACAAAAGTTACCAAATATTGAGATGCTAAGATACTCTATAGGAACGGTTTCTTGGAAGGGTCTACTCAGATGTTTTCTGCAGTCAGAGAGCATTGCGGCAGAACCCAGGAGAGGCTTGAGGGAAGGAATCCCAGAGCACAACTCCAAGAGGAAGATCGGAGAAAATTTAATCAAACAAAATATACCCACCCCACCCCACCCCCGCCCCTTCTGTTTCTCAGAGGAAACGATGAAAGCACTTGGATTCTTATAAAAAGCAATGTGCTGCTGAATGTGAGGGGTACAATGCGGAAAGTTACTGCTGTGAGGTGGGTGGGTGTCTTTCCTCCCTTGCTAGGTGGCAAAGGCAGCAGTCATTTGAAAGCCGTCGAACAGCTTTTCAGCTCACACAAAAGAGCAGACGGTTCCACTTATTTCTGAAATTAGATGCAATCATATCTGTGAATCACGCAGCAGCAAACCACCGTAATCTGCATTACAATACATTATCCTGCCACGTTCCCTAACTGCAGTCTACCGCGGCAACAGAAACACTTTGCGGTGACCTGCGCGGTGCCTGCCAAAAGCGGCAAGCCACGGAAGGCAGGAGAGCGACAAAAAAGGAGCCGCTTTCTGCTGCGAAAAAAGAGCAAATTATAACAAGAGTCAAGTCTTAGCTAATGCAAGACTAGCATCTTCTTGTTCACAGTTTGCATAATTAGATATCATGAAAAGGGCTTCTTTTTTATTGTTCTAAAAATACTCCTGCTTTGTTTAAATCAGCTATTTCGTTAACAGCATGACTTTGCTACCAGAATTAGTGAGGTAGTTAGGGCAGAGGCGGAGATGAGGTACTTTTAGTTAACATTTGGAGGAGGGTCTCTTCATGAACGGACTATTCCCACCTCTCTGCTCTTCCTTCAGCCCTTGCAATGGTCACGAGAGGCCTGGGGCCAATACTGTGATCTCTCAGGAGAGGCAGCTGCTGGAGCAGGATGAGAACTGGGACAGGAGTTGAGAGTCCCCAGGATTCGAGACTGCAGATACCAACTTTCATAAAGTTCCTAAAACCAGACACCTAGAGGACTACCAACATTTCACAAATTAGAATCCTTATTAATTATGGGTCCTAGAAGAGCAGTCTCTGCACTTCCAAATGGTAACGTGACAAAGTTCCAGCCCCAAAGAAAATTGGAATGCTGGGGAAGGGAGGGAAAAACTCTAGGAGCTGAGCGCTCAAAGGCTTTGCTTGCAGAAGGCTGTCCTGCACTCTCTCGGTAATAATGCCCAAAGCCTGAGACCTACCTAATAAAGAAAGAAGGGGGCCGGAGTGACAGCACAGTGGGTAGGGCGTTTGCCTTGCATGAGGCCATCCAGGGCTCTATCCCCCGCATCCCATATGTTCCCCCGGAGTACCGCCAGGTGTAATTCCTGAGTGCAGAGCCAGGAGTAATCCTGAGCATTGCCAGGTGTGACCCAGAAAGCAAAAAAAAAAAAAAAAAGAAGCAGAAGGTACAATATTATTTTCTCTAGTTTAACTCATGCTTCATCTCCATTCCCTCTGTCCCCAGGTGGTGGAGAAAGGGGCCTGTGGTTTGGCTTCCATATCCCCTAGTCCTTTTCTCTTTTCCTTCTCATTTATTCCTGGTCAGGTGTGAGTCTCTTTCTCATGGAAGGAAGCAGGCATCAGGCTCTTTCAGAAACCAGGCAAGTCACTGGAAATGCTGTGATTTCCCTTCTCCCTGTCAGCCTGGCAGAGAACAGTCCTGGGGGGTCCTTCCTGGTTTTCCTTCCCACTGGAACCTATGTGTTTCATTTTGCCGGTTTCCAAAGGCCCAAGAGTAAGTGGGAGTTATGGAGGGCCAGCCGAGCTCCTAGGAGCTCTGTCACCATTCAGCAGTAGCAGCTGGTCAAAGCAGTCTCTAGAAGAGACGTTCTGTATTACTGTCCCCCAGTCCTGGTGCAACAGGCCCAGGTGAAAATGCCCATGCCGCAAAGCACCCTAAATGGCAAGGGGCAAAGCTTATGTTATTATACTGGAGAATGGCTGGTTCCATTTTAGGGTGAGGAAGGTAGCGCACCAGTCTGGGACATGGCATATACTTTGTATGCAGGAGGGCTGAATTCTTCCATCTTTGGCTAAGTGTTCTCCTGAGCACTGTCAGGAGCAACCTGAAACTCAGATGAGTACTATCAGGTGTGGCCCCAAGACAAAGAACAGAACCAAGAAAGATGTATACCTAAGCTTTATTGGTTTTGTTGACATCAACAATTTGTTGACTTCTGTGACTAAAACAATAACCTAAAACAATAACCTCTCTAAGGCATTGCTTTGCTCCAGCTTTTATTTATTGATTGAAGAAAATGTATTTTCTTATACCTTTTGATTTCCTTAGAGATTATTAGCTTGGGCCGGAGCAATGATAGAGCAGTTTGAGTGTTCACCTTGGCGTAAGGACAACCCAGGTTCAATCCACGGCATCCCATCTGGTCCCCTGAGCACCACCAGGAGTGGTGCCTGAGTACAGAGCCGGGAGTAACCCCCTGAGCATCACAAGATATGACTGAAAAAACGAAAATAAAAAGAAGGAAAGAAACTATTGGCAACATTTTTCAAACTTTTTTTTGGTAAGGAAAATAATAATAGCACTATAGTAATGCTGGGATAATATATTGTGCCTATTTCTAATAGAAAGAATAAGCCACCAGAGCCTTCTAAACATGGTTTTCATATGGAATCATTCAGCTTCCTGCTATCTTCTCAAAGACATAGCATAAAGGAAATGCTCTCTGGATCAGACAATCCATGCATCGCTCATAATCGAGGGTGTCAGGGGCTATTACCATCATCATGAGACCACCTAAGAAATTTAAAATGATATTCCCATATAGGCCCATCTTCTTTTATATTAATAATTGGCATCCATGGTTTCATCTGAAGCCTGAATAAATTTGTTTTCAAATACTTGAGGTAGCAAGAATTTTCTGCTTGTATGAGACGTGCATTTCTTTTTACTTGACCCAAGTGTATTGTTTTTATAGGTCTGATAATATTTACTTGGATAAATGAGAATTGACACCAGATTTAGCTTAGACCAACTTTATCTTTCCAGAGAGACATGTACTATCTTTATCATCTAATTTTGGCACCTAAACCCCTTAAACACTAGGGTCTTTCTCCACATTCCTTCGTGGATAAATTTACAGTCTGTTTTGTATTTTCTGAACTGTAGTGACAGAAACTGCATGTGGCAATGCAGGTGGGAATACACCTTGTTGTTGGACAAAAAGTAAACTAGCACCTGCTGACATCTTTCAATATCTCCCATCACTTCTTAGTGTCAAGTAACTTAAGTAAGATTGTCCTTCATTTTTTTTATAATTAAAGACACTTAAAAAACACTTTATGCAAATGAAATTTTAGGTGTCTATGTTTCCTGTTATATCCCCCATTTAAAAAAGTAGCAATTAATTAGTAAGATGAGTTTTCATCTATAATACCAGATGTAGACTAAATCTAGCTATTGTGAGTTATTTCAAGGGACACATTAAATTTTACTTATTAAAACCAAGAGGTGAAATTTTCCAAAGTGTTAGACTCTGTTGAAGCATGAATCCTGACATAATTTAATTTAATTGTAAGCTGTAGGATAAGCTTTGGGCACATTACAAAGTACCCGATGAGCTCTGTTTTCTTACTCAAGGCCTGGCACATCTGTTACTGATTTAATATGCCAGGAAAGGTGACAGCAATCCAAGTTGTGGGGTGATGGTGCCTAGATTGGGATAATTCTGCATTGATGTGTTCAAGAAGGAAAAAGGAAAGTTCCATGTGACAGGCACTGATGTGGCGTACACCCCCCCCTCCACCCACCCCTTTCTCCAAGGCCACTGCCAGCTCACCCTGCACTTCTCATGTTGATTATAAGTGAAGCTTTGACAAGGGGGCATTCTGGGTATCAGACAACCGCATTATAATTCTACTGAAAAGTGTTCTTATTGTTTCTAAATTACTGGTTGCAGTGAGCAGTCCTGGTGACTTGGGGGTGGGGGGAGGCATTTTGAACAAACACATTTAGCCTTAAAGGTAGCTTTTGTAAAAGGGGAAGAGTGACAGATGGAAATCACCAGTGTGTTTTAATATGCAAAGTGACTTCTGCTTTGGAAGAAGTGGGCCCCTTAAGTTACTCAATTATAAATATTAAAGAGTTCTTAGGGTCTTACTTGTTAAGAATGTTATCCCCAAATCAAGGTGTCATCTTACATAACAAACTTTTACTGCAGCCTCATGATCCAATATAGAAGTCATTCCTTATTTTTCAGCTCCATTTTCTTGATCTGAAAATAAGGGTATTGGCTATATGGTACCAAGTGGCAGGAACTGTATTATGATAAATTTTCCAGGAGTGAAAATTCTGAAGCAAAGATAAAAAGGAAGTCTGTCCCTTCAAATATTCAACTCTCTCATATTGTCTTCTGGGAGAGAGTTTAGCAAACACAACGTAACTGGCAACTCAGGATGTTAAGGTTGCATCGAGATTCCTCAATCAAGCTCCATATGTTGTGCGCATGCCACCTACCAGCCCTGTATCTCAAATGAGTCTATGTAATCAACACATCAGTTATTTTCTTCAGTCTGCTTGCCTGGTTCCTAGACCTTCTTTAATTCCTCAGACCCTTTGAATTCTGTTTATTGAAGTATAGATGAAATCACAAAGGCGAGTAAGTGATACCTCACAGACACAGGAATGTTATGTGGATCACAGTAGGTTCTGAATAATAATGGATTTATAAAGCAAAACCAGAATGCTTTTGCCCACTCTGGGTACCATTCCCCCCAAATTTCAACTTTACTGTATGACTGAAACCCAAACATGAACATCTTTGTAATTGCATATCTCATGGTGGCATGCTAAAATATTTTTTTAAAAAAAGAAATATGGAAAAACTCAAATACTTGGAAATTAAATATGAATAAATAATACAAAAACAAGAAAATCCTAAAAAAAAGTAGGTTTTACTCTACTATTTTGATTGTTGTTGTAATAAAAAGAAAATAGCGTCTAGGTATTTTTCTTTCTTCCTTTATTTATTTCAAACAATTGATTTGTAATACAAAATGCTAAAAATCCCTGGTAAGGGACTACATTGCTCTTTCTCATGTCTCTCTAAAAAGGTTGAGCTCTTAAGTATTTGGCCAGAAATCCTTGTCACATCCTAGAGAGGACTGCATTTTTACTCACTTTCCAAAGTGGTAGATGGCCCTTTGGTCTCCACCTCCAGGCAATGTTCCTCCTTTCCATTTCTTTGTCCTACAGTAACCTGAGCAACTCTTGGAACTCATCTTTTTTTTTCCAGTTTGGGGAGTATGGATGAAAACAGAGCATGTTTAGTTTGTCCTGAACATGAAGAGCCCTTAATCAGCTGTTTTGAATAAAAAATTGAATTTCTTTCATGTTTTTGAGATCAGAGCATTGAGACTTAAAAAGTACATATGCTTAAAGAACTAAGTAATATCTGAAAATGTTGGTAGGTAGCCTTTATGTCACATATGTACATGGACTGGGAGTGGGAGGGAAGGAAACAGGGAAGTGTGGAAATTGGGGAGAAAGGAGAATGAACAGAGAGAAATGCTTGTGAGCGATGGTGCATGTACTGTATGAGGCTTCACGCAGCACACCCACAGACACACACATCCACACTGCTGTTTGGAAGCTTAGCTAGACCATAATTGAGTGGCTTCGTTCATTCACTTAGAGAGACTAACGCCAGTCTCTCCCTTAGAAGGTGGGCAGGCTGTCTCTGGGCCTGGGAATGGCACTGGGCTGTCACTATGGTTGGTTCTGGTCTTGGCTCCTCCACCAGCCAGCTGAGTGACTTCTCAGTTCCTTGGGGCTTTAATGTCTTCTGGAAAACTGAGCGCCTGGGCCTAAATTGTGTCAAAAAAAAAAAAAAGCTCAGTCAGCTATAAGAAGTTGAGAGCTTCTGTATTTCTTGGCTGCTTTGGAGAGGCCATACTAGCCAGAAAATGAGCCTCCTGGCAGCTGTAATGAAACAGGCCTGAAGCTGAACAGTAATTCCAACATCTGAACATTGATTAGGACTGAGAAATAGGGGTGGAACATGAGGAAATTTAAGGTTATCAGAGCCGTGGAACAAAACCAAAAGTACCTGTTTATACTAAATGCATGGACACACAAAGAGACAGCCGGTTCCCTCAAACCAAACATAGGTTTTTAATAATAATCTCTTCTGGTTTTTAATTTCTATATATGTATTTACTTTTGGGGGGAGGGGGTTGTTGCATCACATCCTACAGTGCTCAGGGGCAATTCCTAGTTCTGTGCTCTGGAATGATGCCTGGAGGTGCTAGGGATTGAAAAAGTGAATCTCTGGGCCACATACCATGCAGGTAAATTACTTCCTATTTGATTCTCTGGCTCCTCTTCTGATTTTTAAAGAGCATTCTTGGCAAATTCACATCAGGGAGCAGGGTATAATAAAGGACAAATTTTATTTTGAAATGTCCTCACACCGCTTTGGCCAAGCTATTGAATCTGGTTGGTCTCAGTTTTCTTTTCCTTTTCTTTTTTTTTGGGGGGCAGGGAGGGAATCACACCCAGCAATGCTCAGGGGTAACTCCTGGCTCTGCAATCAGGAATTACTTCTAGCGACGCTTGGGGGACCATATGGGATGTTGGGGGATCAAACCTGGGTGAGTTGCTTGCAAGTCAAGTGTCCTACCCATTGTGCTATCACTCTGGCCCCATCTCAGTTTTCTTGTCTAACCATGAAGGCAACACCATTATCCAATGTGAATATTAAACAAGATAGCATTTTCAAAAGTGCTCAACACTTAGTCTTTACACAAATATTTTTATTGCCCAGGCATTAGTGCTGTAATTATAATACATACCAAAAACATTACCTATAATTTGTGTAACATATGAGAGAAAAGTCTTCCTTAAATCATTTCAGAAATCATCACTTATATCACTTGTATCACTTGTATCACTTGTCTTCCCGTTGATCATCGATTTGCTCAAGCTGGCACCAGTGACATCTCCATATGTCCTGTCTCATGCTAGTAGAGCCCAAGGGCACCTGCTTGCTCCAGGAACATAAAGAGCCTCAAACCATTCCATCAGGTCATGGGAATGAGGTCTATAATTGTTACTGGTATTTGGCATATCAAATATGACACGGGTAGCTTGCCAGGCTCTGCGGTGCAGGTGGCATACTCTTGTAGTCACCTCTGATCTCCAGAAATCATAGGCGCCGTTAATTTAGTATGAGGTGTTGGCAAAGTGCTACAAAGGATATAAGAGTCTTCACAAACCATCTTCTTTCCACCCAACATGACAAAATCATGCTAACAATGAACTACAGTGTACAGTGTCAACAGCTTAGAAAATTGAAGCCTCGGCAAGATTAAGACACTGCTAAGGTCAGTCACATAACCAGTTAACAGAGGATCCTGAATAGATTATTGACCTGCCAGGCCATTGCTAAAATAGAATCATACCTCTTCTACATGAATGCAATGTTATCTAAATATGGTAAAACTTAAGGAAATTACCTTTGGGCTAAGTGACAACACTAGGATCCTTGTTACGAATTACTTAAATTTTTAAGGGAAAAATAATAAAATAGGAAATGTAAATCAAATAAGGTTGGAATAGAGAGGAAAATAATAAGCCATAGTCTATACATTTGTCTCTACATGTATAGTTTATATTTTTCTGTATCACCAGATGCCTCCTAAGATATCTCTGAAAAGTTGGTGATGAGAGGAAGATGGACTGATAACATGATTATTCAGCAGTTCCAGTGGATAAGTAAATTCTTCTCAAAATTTTAGTCTGGGACCAAAATTTATCTAAAATGTCACTGTTTGGGCTACTAAAATATGCCATAAAACTTCTGATTCTCATCACATATTTATCTTCATCCCCCAAATGTTCTTAAAAGAATCTCTCCCTAGGACAATTGGATCTTGTGTATCCTGTCAAATTTTAATAGAAAGCAAAGTTTTATAACAGAATTATAAAACTTTCAACACTGAGTCTTATTTATCATGGAAACATTGACAGAATGTTAACTGCCGTGGCTTTAGTGATACATGCACCAGTGAGTAGAATTTCAAAGTTGAGCAAATACTGAAATTATTTAGTGTCTATATTAATGTCCTTCCCTGAACATTATGAACCATTGCTCCTATTTCAAAGATACATGATCCATGTTTTGGACTAGAGTTTTGGATTTGACACCAACATATATAACACTAGAAAAAAGTATCTTAATGTTGCAGATAATTAAACTATATAACTATTAAAACAGCAATTGATTTCAAAAGCAGTATAAAGCAGGAAAATATCTGACAGTCATTTGGTGCTTGATCTTAATTTTAACTGTCACTAATTAAGTCATCCAGGAGAAAATAATATTTTGCTTTTAACTACAAATTGGGAAGGGAAGAATAGACTCAAATCTAACCATTTCTTTAAAAATCCTAAACTTAGCTCAATTTTGGGTGACAGTGAAGAAAACATTTCTCAACAGCCAGATAACTTTTCAAACCATTTGAGTAACAACAGAAATTCCTGATACTTCTGTTTGCAAGATTTACCAGGCTTCCTAGATCTAGGTTAAGCCTTACTTATTTTTATTCTTATTTATTTACTTAAAAAATTTTAAATATGAGGCACCTTGATTCCCAATACTCCTAAAATTTATAATGAAAAATTAAAAAAAAAAAAAGAGTCACTGGTACAAATAACAACTCCCTATGCAAAGCTTGTTGTTAGCCAGGGGATCTGTGACTAGGGGATCCCCCTTTCCCTTCACCTCCCAGTTAATCAGCCATGGAGTCCATTAAGGTTTAAAATTATTCCTGGCTTTGTGGCAGCCATAAACCCCTAGTCTTGTGTGGAAGGAAAGTGAACATGACGTGAAAGAAGGGCCGGCTCGCAGGGAAGCGGAAGCACCACCAACAGGACGTCCCAGGTGGAGGACCCCAGACTAAGATGACTTAGCATGTACGCAAATGTTTTGAGGACTTTTCCCTCTTTGGCTTCATGAAAGAGACGTCGATATCCAAAGTATAGAAAAGGGGAAAGTAGAAAGAGACAGGAAACATTCGCTTGTTAGGGGAACGAGCAGAAACAGGAGCAGCCTGTGGGTCCGAGAGCAAAGGACTGAAAGGGAGAAAGTGAAAGTCTCCGGTAGAGCTCCTCACTCCAGCTAACAAGCACCATAAAAGGACAAAGGCAGAAAAAATGAATAATACAAAATTTGAACACTTGACTACTTGGGGCTCTCGCGACCTAGTGGATGCCATTCGCTTGGTATAGTAATAGAGTCTCTTTGCAAGTAACCTTTGGCTAATGCAATGCTTTCTAAAACGTCAATTTCAGTTTCTTTTCTGTTATGTAAAGCTACCAAACCATCTCATCTATCAAATAATTTTCACTAAAGCAGATGAAAGAATAATGAGGAAGGAAAACAAAACATCTTTGATGTGTTCTGTTCCTTTATCAGAAATGTGTGTCAAAGGTCAAAAAAGCTGTGCTCCAGAGTCTCTTAAACATGTCATTGTCATAATAAAAAAAACTGACTTACTAACTTAGATTATTTGGAGAGTTAAGTGCTTGTGTTATTGCAAATTAAACTAATTAGTATCATTTCCTGACAGCTGCAGCGAGTGTTAGCAATTCCACGATTTTTCTTCAGCCATTCATGTGGGATGCAAAGAGAAGAGACAGATTTGTGATTTAATGGAGTGGAATCGGCTTATCATACTAAGGGCATGTCATTCCACTGCCGCCAGAGAACAGCTCCTACTCCAATCCCTTCTCGCTTCAGCCTGTATTGTGATCCTATTAACTTAGTTGCAAGAAGCTTACAGATGTGCAGTGTCGATGGTTTGTCAAATAGCCACGAGATATAATCGTCTCAAAATTTGTCTATCATATTTTCCTATTAGAACTGCTAGGTTATGCACTCCTTCTTTCGAACCAAAACTGTAGCTTCCCATAAAACATGCTGGAACTAATTTCCTATGAAGTGAGCTTAATTGTTATAAAGCAGCCTTATAAAGATGGCCTGACTGAGCTTCCAGCATCTGTACGTGAACAGCTAAAGCGAAGGGTTGCATATTTTATCAGTTTTCTCCTGGAATCCAGAAGCTTCTAAGCATGAATAGTTATCAAAGACTGCTGATAAGTGCTTTCTAACATAAAGCACAGGAAATTCTACAACAATTTCACCCTATTAGATACAAAGATAAGGAAATATTTAAACTGAATATTTCAGTCATAATCTGATGGCTGAAATATCATAATAGCCATAATCTGGTGCTCAGAACCATGAGATTTAAAAAAGTGAGATGAAAGTAACAGAAATATGAATGTGAAAAGGGGGGCAAGAGAGAACAAAGAAAAGAAAGAACATGAAAAAAGAGAAAAAAATATCCAAGGCTTTCTAATAACCATTGGGTGAGAAGTTAAGATCTTAGTGGACTTTCGGATTCCATTTGTGATTTTTTTTCTGACTTATATGATTTTTTCAGCTTATATGTAATCCGGAAGTAGAGTACTCAGCCGTATTTCTGGGATTGTTAAAATTAAACTAGTAACTGATGAAAAACTGAACTAAGAAAAAGAATGAAGAAAGATGAATCTTTATTCGGCTGCCCTCAGGAATGTAAATAACAGAAACTTAAAAATGATTTGATGTTCTTGCAATAAGAATTCTGGAGCAATTTGTTGAATTTTCTTCATTACTGAGGGCACCTTTGGAGGTAAGATATTTCAGAGGAGAGTGGGATACAAAGAAGACTCACCACTCTGCTTTAGAATCACCAATTTAAAATTGCTGTTGGTATTGTTTGATGCCCATGGTGAATATGATGAACCACTCACTGGTTTCAGAGCTCTTGGGTTGAAGGAATCTGGGTCATAAAATCAGAAAAACCAAACGAGAAGTTACTGAGTTGGACGGGTTTTTTACATCTTCAAACTTTTCTTGAAAGACAACATGAGTGCTAAAATATTTACCAACTCTTGTGTAGAATAACTATTCCAGGGGAGAATTCACAAGAGTATACAAATATGGGCATCGAGACAATGTCAGTGTTGTTATTTGCAAAAATGTTAAACAACTTTAAATTCATTTAACTAAGTAAACTGCAGAGAGACACAATGAAAAACTACAATTATTCAAAATGAATGAGACAGGCCAGTGGTGCGAACAATGGACCAGCTTTAATATAAAGTATGAACTTTTGGAAAAGCAAGATAGAGAGCAGCCTGTATGACTTTTATAAAAAAAAGATGAAAATGAAGATATCTATGTTTTCATTATCATAAACTATCTATGGAAATATACACAAAAATCTGCTAACCATAGTTGCTATAGTTATCTCTGAGGGAAGGATTTGAGTAACTGGGGTTCCAAAGGAGAGACACTTTTTACCATATGCTGCTTCATGCTGCTTGACTATTTTTCCAATGTGTAGAATACAGATATTGCCTGAAGCATTAGTTGACTTTTTAAAAATGAAATCTCTCAGTAAGGCACAGTCTATTATTTTAATTTTTCTAGAATGCTACTGCTATCACGTACCCACTTACATTTCTTTCTATAACATATCCTAAGAAAACACACTAATAAAGCTATGTGTCTACATCCATAGTGTGTAAAATTATTGATAACATTAACAGTCTATATTGTGATGTTTGTTCAGTTTTGTTTCATGCAATGAACTATTGCTTTTTAAACCCCAATATCAGAATCCAATTGCTTCAAGATGCCAAGTGGTCACACTGATGGTTAGTCTCACCATGCATCCCCATAGATAGAGGAGACACAGTCCACTTTGTTGCATGAAGGGATGATGTAGACCAACATGGAAGATAAATAAAGCACAGAAACTCCAAAGATTGAACAGTGAATGCCGCTAATCCATGACAAAATTTTCAATGGTTTACAGCAAAATGAGAATAGTTAAACCGTGAAATAGATTTAAGCTTGACTCATTCCATTTAAATGTATATTCTTAGAGATTGTGGTCTTTTATATTTTGCAAATTATGAAGTCTTTTTCTCTTATGAAATAATGGCTATAAATAATAATTACCAATATTTATTTTTAAAGCCCCTGTTTAGTGAAATGAAAGCTTGGATAATTAAAAAAAACTCTATGCCTAACTCCCAAAGTTTGCTTTATTTGGTGACAATGTAGAGACAATTAGAAAACAGAGGTTATGAATTGTCTAAATAGAATTATAACGAAGCAGAAAAAACTTTTTTCAGAATTCAGTTTTTTAGTTAGCTTATTTTCAGTTGTTCTAGTTAGGATATTATTTCTTAAGGTCTATGAAAGAACTTTTCATTTCATACCTCCTCCATATTATTTGCTTTTAAAAATAATGGTTTGAACTGTTTCTTTTCATTTCCTTATTTTCTCACTTGGAAATAGCAACACTTCTTTTTCCTAAAACAACAGTTTAAAGAAGATTGAAAATGGACCCTTAGACATTAAACTTAAACACCCATGAGAAAATTCTTTACATTTGATGAAAACCATTAGCAAGAAATCTAATCTCCCTTAATTCCCATTCTCTCTTAAACCCCCACTACCAGAAAAGATTGCTCATATTAACCAACAGGAAAACAATATTAGAGTTATGACATCAATTTTAATTTGTTGACAAACTGTTGGATATAGTTTTCCCCTCAAGGATGAATTGTTTTTTTGTCTTCATATTCATTGGTTCATTGTAATTTGCTATGGCTGCTTTGGAGGGCATGTAAAATGACTCATTGGAACTGAGTTCAATTTAGGAGGTATCGTTGAGTGTCTAAGGCATGCCAACCACTGTGTTAGGCACCAAGAAACAGATCTGATGTGTGTCTGATCTCAAATTGCTCAAAGTCTACTCGGGATTCATGTATGTTCATAATTAACCATAATGCAGAAAACTAAATCTATGTTCTGCTAAAATTAAATCAATACTATGGAAAGAAAAAGGGTACGGATTATATAATTCTACCTGTTTTAAGGGAGCTTTTGAAGGGTCTTTTTAAACTGAATCTTAAAAAATTAATGATAGAAAAGACAGTATGCTATGAAAGCAACTTTCACACAGCTTAAAGTTATGTGTTTATATTTCTCCATTAGAATGTGAACACCTAAAGGCAAGGGCTCTGCATTATTCTACTTAGACTCACCCCAGCACTTCCCACTAGAGCTATAGCATAACAGGGGATTCAGTACATGAGCGTAAGAAATGTCTAGGCCACAAAATAAATTTAAAAGACATCTTTTAAAATTGAGATTACAATGGACTTGAAAAAAAGTGCAACTGATAAGGCACTTGCCTTATATGTGGCTACCTGGGGTTTGATCCCAGGCACCTCATATGGTACCCCAAGCCAGGAGTAAGTCCTGAACATTGCCAATTGTCACTCCAAACCAAATATATATTTAAAATAAAGTAAAATTAAGGTTACATCCTCGATCTTTGGAATATGAGATTAAGAGGGACGACTCTAAAGAAATATGCCCAACACATATTGATCATCTTCTTGAGTTTTGTGAAGAGATGTTTAACTTTCCTGGGACTTCACAGAGTTGGGAGTATTTGGTTCAATTCATTGTTCTCGTCTGAAGCTAATAAGTTTATACATCTTAAAGGGGATGTAAAAGAGATGCTCAATAAATGTTCCTGGCAAGACAGTATCTCTGATTTCAGAAAGCTGAAGAGTATTTCATTTAAAAGAAAAATTCTTTATTTCTTTCAACTGTGATGAGGGAAAAGCTTTTTTCCCATCCTCCCCAACTTACTTCTTCTCCTTTTACTTCATTCACTTAACTTGGCAAAGATTACCCTTGTAGACATGGTTCATTTGTTTTTATTCATGTTTTATTCTACCCAGTAGGTAGTTCTAGAAATTTCCCTGTGTACATATTTGTTTCCATTTGTTTCTACTCAAAAACTCCCCTTCAGATTGAGGCATTTCATTTCCCCCATTTTTCATCTTGGGTTGCACCAATAAATCCTTAATACTACATATATGAGCTGTAAAATCTAATTTCAGTGACTAAAACAGAAATCCTACCATTTTCTCAGTGCCTTCATTCCTGTGAAGAAATATCATACAAGCAACAACTAACCTAACTGAGCTCATTATAGTACTTTTCAGTTTGAGAGAAGGCAGTTTTTTAATTGACTACTTTAAACAAAGAGGTATCCATTATGGGTAACGTTGGGTGGGCAACTAAACACTAATAATGGACCACAATAAACTTCATGACTTCAAGTGAGGTCAGATCAGTTAAAATTTTTGTGGCTATGGAAAGTCATCTCCTTGGTTCATAGTCCAAACTAGACTCTGCAACACTACCTAACATGATTTTTGCTGCCTATTTGCATTATTACAGAGGTACGCTTTTAGTCAGATATCTAATTTTCACCTTACTTTGTTTCATTAATTTTTTACTATATCCTCTGCTTATCTACCTTCTCCCACCCTCTTCTCCTTAGATAAAAATACTTTTAGAAACATTTATTGATTTACATTTTTATTTTGGTCTCTACATCAGTTGCACACATAGGGAAAATTATATAATGCTTGTCTTTTTCTTTCATATCTGCACATGATAAAATTTTACCTTTTTGATAGGCTAATAGTATTCCACTGTATAAATGGATACCACATTTTATTTCCCTAATTATCTATTAACAAGAATTTTAGATGTTTCCATATTTTAGCTCTAGTAAATAGTGCTGCAACTCTGGGTGAATATATTTTTGTGCTAATATTTTTATATAATTCAGTTACTCAACTGTGGGATTGCTGAATTATATGGTATCTCTATCTTTAGCTTCTTAAGGAAATTTCATAGCATTTTCCAAAATGTTTGAACCAATTGCCATTGCCACTAATATTGCATAAGAGTTCATTTTTCTCTATCCCATTTCCAATATTTGCGCTATTGCTGCTTCTACTTTTTAAATTTGGTTTAGGGGCTCCACTTAGATGTGCTCAGGCGTGACTCTTGGAAGTTCTCAGGGGACCATATCAGGTGCAGGGGATTGAACTTGGGTCAGCCGTGAGTACCTTAACCCCTATACTCTCTCATCTGATTATAATTTCTAATGCAAATTGTTCTCACAAGTGTATCTCATTGTGGTCTTACTCTTCGTTTCCCTGATGAGAAGTGATGACATTTTTTCATATGCCTACCATTCACCTATATTCCTCTTTGGAAAAGTACGTATTCATATATTTTGCACATTTTAGTGGTTTTTTGGTTTTTACTGCAGTTAAGGTTCATACATCTTACAAAAATATAGAAATAAAAGACCACAAAAATCATTTGTCCCTTTAACCCCTTATCAAATAGATGATGTCTACACAATAGGCTATCTTTTCTTTGTGCTTATACTTTTTTTATAGAAAAGAAGCTTTATACAGAGTTTTTCAATAAACTATTCTCCATAAATCACGTTTGCTTTTCAATGAAATATTCTCCATAAATCACATTTGTGGAGAATAGTTCATTGAAAACTATGAAGTAGTCATATTTTCCAATATGTTCCTATGCTAAAGTCATGGAATGTTTTCCTAGAACCACCTCTTGAAGAAACTCTCTCTTCTCAGTTTTTTAGTTTCATATTTTTGTCACAAATTAAATTAAATAACTGTATGAATTTGTTTCTGCACTTTCAATTATTTTCTAATGATTCATGTAACCATTTTTATTCCAAAAAAGACATAGTTTTGATTAATGTTGCTTTATAGTATAGTTTGAAGGTAGAAAATACAACACTTCTACTTCTCTTCCTCATGATTGATGTAATTATTTTAAACCTTTACAATTCAATATAAATCTTATTTTATTCTTGGAAAATATTAAACTTTTAATTAATATAAGATTAAATCTTTACATTGTTTTTAGTAGAATAGTTTTTAACTACATTCAAGTATTTGAAATTGCATTGATTGATTTTATATGTTGAACCAAACTTGTATACTCAGAATAAACAGCTTTTGATATGGTGTATGATTCTTTTGCTCTGTTTTGAATTTAGTTTGCAGTATAGTGTTGAGAATGTTTTGCATCTATATTCATCAGATATATAATAAAGTTCTTTTTTCGTTGTGGTGTCCTGGTCTGGTTTTGGTATCACAATTCTAATGACATCAACATCATACAGTATGTTTATTCTTCAATTTTTTTGAGGAGACTAATGATAATATACTTAGATTCTTTCTTAAAGGATTTTAAAATTCTGGGACCCGATTGTTAAGTACAGCAGGGAGGTCATTTGCCTTTCATGTTACTGACCCATGTTTGATCCTCAGCACCCCACAGGGGCTCCTGAGCCCTTCTAGGAGTAGATCCTGAGCACAGAGCCAGGAGTAAGCCCTGAATAAAAAAAAATAGTCTATAAAATTCAGAGGTTAAAACATCTTGCTGAAGACCATTTATTTTATTTATTTATTTATTTAGCTATCTATCATTTATTTATTTATTTATAAGTCTTTCTTGCAAGTCTTTCTTGCAAGACTTGTAAGAAAAGGAAAAGAGAGAACCCAAATAAATAGAATCAGAAACAAAAACGGGACATCACAACAGAAACCACAGAAATTCAACAGATCATCAGAGATTACTATGAGAGCCTGTACGCCACAAAACAAGAAAACCTAGAAGAAATGGACAAATTCCTGAATTCCTATACCTTCCCAAGTCTGCAACAAGAAGATTTGGAATACCTCAACAAACCTATCTCCATCGAGGAAATAGAATCGGTAATCAAAAGTCTCCCCAAACACAAAAGCCCAGGTCCAGATGGATTCACCAGTGAATTCTACAAAACCTTTAAAGAGGACCTACTCCCAATTCTTTTTAAGCTCTTCCGGCAAATTGAAGAAATAGAAACACTCCCAAATAGCTTTTTACGAGGCACATATTACCCTGATACCCAAAGCAGACAAAGATACCACAAAAAAGGAAAACTACAGACCAATCTCCCTAATGAATACAGATGCTAAGATCTTCAACAAAATACTAGCAAATAGAATCCAAAGAGTCATCAAAAGATTATACACCATGACCAAGTGGGATTCATCCCGGGAATGCAAGGTTGGTTCAACATTCGCAAGTCAATCAACATAATACATCATATCAACAAAAGAAAAATAAAAACCATATGATCATATCAATAGATGCAGAGAAGGCATTTGACAAGATTCAACACCCGTTCATGATAAAAGCTTTCCGTAAAATGGGGATTGAAGGAACCTTCCTCAAGATAATCCAGGCCATCTACTACAAGCCCACAGCGAGCATCATTCTCAATGGGGAAAAACTGAAAGCCTTCCCCTTAAGATCAGGGACAAGACAAGGCTGCCCACTCTCACCACTTCTATTCAATATAGTACTGGAAGTACTTGCCATAGCAATCAGGGAAGAAAAAGACATTAAGGGCATCCAGATAGGAAGGGAAGAAGCCAAGATATCACTATTTGCAGATGACATGATATTATGCCTGGAAAACCCGAAACTCTCTACCAAGAGGCTCCTAGAAATAATACATTCCTATAGCAGAGTAGCAGGGTACAATATCAATACCCAAAAGTCAATGGCCTTCCTATATGCAAACAGCGAAAGAGAAGAAAGGGACATTAAAGAAACTATCCCATTCACAATTGCGCCGCAGAAAATCAAATACCTAGGAATCAGTTTGACAAAGAATGTAAAGGATCTCTACAAAGAAAACTACAAAACGTTACTTCAGGAAATAAAAAAGACCTGAGGGAATGGAGACACATTCCCTGCTCATGGATCGGAAGGATTAACATTATCAAAATGGTAATACTCCCTAGAGCTTTATACAGATTCAATGCGGTCCCTATAAAGATACCCATGATGTTCTTCAAAGAAATTGAACAAACACTCCTGAAATTTGTATGGAATAATAAAACTCCATGAATAGCTAAAGCAATCCTTGGGAAAAAGAAGATGGGGAGGTATCACTTTCCCCAACCTCAAGCTCTACTACAGAGCAGTTGTAATTAAGACAGTGTGGTATTGGTATAGAGACAGACCTGTAGACCTATGGAATAGAACTGAGTATCCTGAAACACATTCTCAAATATACAACCACTTAATCTTCGATAAAGGAGCAAAAAATATTAAGTGGAGCAAAGAAAGCCTCTTCAACAAATGGTGCTGGGAAAACTGGGCAGCTACATGTAAAAATGAACTTAGACCTCCTTCTAACGCCATGCACAAAAGTCAGATCAAAATGGATTCTAGATCTCAACATCAGACATGAATCTATAAGGTACATCGAAGAAAACATAGGAGAAACGCTCTACGACATCAAACGAAAAGTATCTTTAAAGATGACACACCACTTACCCAGGAAATGGAAGCAAAGATAAACAAATGGGATTATATAAAACTAAAAAGCTTCTGCACCTCAAAAGAAACGGTGACCAAGATACAAAGACAATCCACAGAGTGGGAAAGGATATTCACCCAATACCCATCTGACAAGGGGTTAATATCCAGGATATATCAGGCACTGGTAGCACTCCACAAGAAAAAACAGCCAACCCCATCAAAAAATGGGGAGAAGAAATGAACAGAAGCTTCCAAAAAAGAAGAAATTCGAATGGCCAAAAGGCATATGAAAAAGTGCTCTTCATCTTTAATCATCAGGGAGATGCAAATCAAAACAACAATGAGGTACCATCTCACACCACAGAGACTGGCACACATCCAAAACAGCAAGAACAACCGGTGCTGGCGTGGATGTGGGGAAAAAAGGGACTCTGATCCACTGTTGGTGGGAGTGCCGACTGGTCCAGCCCTTTTGGAAAACAATATGGGCATTCCTCCGAAAACTAGATATTGAGCTCCTATTTGACCCAGCAATAGCACTCCTGGGAATATACCCTGGAGACCGAAAAACACATAGCAGAAACACTATCTGTACTTCTTTATTCATCTCTGCACTATTCACTATAGCTAGAATCTGGAAACAACCTAAATGCCCGAGAACAGAGGACTGGCTAAAGAAACTGTGGTTCATCTACACTATGGAATACTATGCGGCTGTCAGAAAAGATGAAATTATGAAATTTACCTGCAAATGGATGGACATGGAGACTATCATGCTGAGTGAAATTAGTCAGAAGGAAAAGGACAGATATAGAATGACTGCATTCATTAATACAACATAAATAGATACCAGTGTTTTACTAAATGTGGGAAATGGTAATGGCAGATTAAAACTCACCATTAGAGGAAGGAAAAGAGAAAGATAGAGAAATGGAAAGAAATAAAGAACCTGCCATGGAGGAGGGCTGGGGGAGGGGGAGGGAACCGGGGGCGTTGGTGGTGGGAGATGGGCACTGGTGGCGGGATGGGTGCTGCTACACTGTATGACCAAAACCCAAATATGAACTTTTTAATTGTATATCTTTGTAATTGTAAAAATAAAAAAAAAAATAAAAATAAAAAAAAAAGAAAAAAAAAAAAATAAAACTCACCATTGAATATACACAAAGAGGCTTAATTGATAAACTCTAAATACCTGCAGGACTAGCCACAATGTGTAAAATAAGAGGGAGAGAGATGCAGAGACAGAGAGAGACAGAGAGAGAAAGAGAGAGAAACTGGGGTACCTGCTATTAAGGCAGCATGGGGGTGGGTGGGAGGGGTGGGGGGGTACATTGGTGGTGAAAATGGGGCACTGGTGGAGGGGATGGGTGCTGGTATACTGTATTACAAAGAACCAATTATGAACACCTTTGTAATTATATGTTTCACCGTGGTATAATAAAAAATTAAAAAAAAAAGAGGGAGAGAGATGCAGAGACAGAGAGAGAGAGAGAAAGAGAGGAAACTGGGGTACCTGCTATTAAGGCGGCCTGGGGGCGGGAGGGGGGGGGGGGTACATTGGTGGTGTAAACTGGGCACTGGTGGAGGGATGGGTGCTGGAACACTGTATTACCAAGAACCAATTATGAACACCTTTGTAATTGTATGTTTCACTGTGGTATAATAAAAAAATTAAAAAAAAAAATAAAACATCTTGCTGAAGACCATTTATTTTATTTATTTATTTATTTATTTAGCTACCTATCATTTATTTATTTATTTATTTATTCATTTATTTATTTGTTTATTTTGCTTTTTGGGTCACACCCGCAATGCTCAGGGGTTACTCCTGGCTCTGCACTCAGGAATTACTCCTGGCTGTGCTCGGGGGGACCATATGGGATGTCGGGGATCGAACCTGGCCGGCACAGGCCGGCCACGTGCAAGGCAAACACCCTACCTACCCGCTGGACTATCGCTCCGGCCCCCATTTATTTTATTTTTTATTTTTATTTTATTTTATTGGGTCACCGTGCCATAGAGTTAGAAGGTGTTTATGATCAGATTACAGTCACAAATGTTCCAATGTCCAATTCTCCACCAGTGCACATTTCACACCACCAATGTGCCCCTTTACTCTCCCACCTCCCCACCACCAGTGCCCACCCCCACCCCTCAACCTGTCTCTATAGCAAACCCTTTTTTTTCTCCCTTTTTCTCTCTCACTTTGGGCATTATGGATTGCAATACAGATACTTAGAGGCTACCATGTTTATTCTGTTACATATTCAATACTCAGAAGACTTTATTTTTTATAGTTTTGAAATTATTTTTATTACTGTTTCAGTTTCCAATCTTGTAGGTGGTTGATTCAAGTTTCATATTCTTTAGTTCTTGGTTGTATTAATTCAAAATGCTATCCTTTCCCTTTGCATCATCTGTATAGAGTTGCTTACTGAAAGTCTGTATTTTTATGGTATCTGTTATAACTTCTATTTCTGACTCTGTTTATCAGTGTTGTCTCTTTTGTTAAACTTAGGAGAAGGTTTAACAATGAATTAAACCTTTCTAACACTAGTGTTAATTTCATTTAATTTTTTCTTTCTATTTTAACTTATTCTCTGATTTTTATTATTTACTTCCTTCTACTACTGATTTTATTTTTATTCTTTTCAAAGTACCTTTATTTGTGAAGTAAAACTGTTTACGAGTTTTCTTATTTTATTGTAAATAAGCATTTTTATTCTATTTTTTAATATATTTTATTATACCACCATGAGATAAACAATTACAAAAATGTTCATGTTTGGGTTTCGGCCATACAGTGTTCCAACACCTATCCCGCCACCATTTCTCACCACCAATGTCCCCAATTCCCTCCCTCCTCCCCTAGCCTGCCTCTATGGCAGATTCTTTATCTCTTCTCTCTCTCTCTCTCTCTCTCTCTCTCTCTTCCTTCTCTTAATATTGTGGATTGTAATACATATACTTAGAGGTTATCATGTGTATATCAGGCACTGGTAGAACTTTACAAGAAGAAAACAGTCAACCCCATCAAAAAATGGAGAGAGGAAATGAACAGAAATTTCGACAAGGAAGTTCAAATGGCCAAAAGACATATGAAAAAATGCTCATTATCATTAGTCATCAGAGAGATGGAAATCAAAACAACGAGATATCTTATTTCTTTATGAATGTTTTTATTACTATTAACTTCCATTTTAATACTTTTAAATAAATAGTTATATAGTTCTGATAAGTTGGGCTTTTATTTTCATTTATCTCCAGGCAATTTTTTTTATTATTTTATTACACCACCTTTAGATATACAATTACAAGATGCTCATGTTTGAGTTTTGGTTCTACAGTGTTCCAACACCCATCCCTCCACCTGTGCCCATCTCCCATCACCAATGTCCCCACTTCCCTCCCCCATCCCCCAGCCCACCTCCATGGCAAGTTCTGTATGTCCTTTTCCCTCTTTCTCTCTAACTCTCCCTCCCACTTCCCTTTCCTACACATCATGGAATGTAGTATATTCTAGGACATGATTGGTTCCACTAGTTTGATGGACCTCGTGGTCGCAAGCGGCCCTGCAACTTGGGGATCCTCATGGTCAGCGGAACTAGGGGAGAGCTGGGTGCCAGCTCTACCAGTTGTGATTGATTGAGTCTCTGCCTTCTGTGTCCGGTCACCCTGGGGCAGTTCTTGGGCGGGGCCACCAGGCCTCTGGGATAAGATGGAGAGGGGAAGGGGTGGCCCCAACTCCATCTGATGAGTGCCCAGTGACTTCCACTTCTGGGAGCCACCTACCTGGGCTTGAACTTGGCTACTCTGTTAATCTGGTCTTGAGATCAGCATCTCTCCTGGGCAGTTCTGATGTACTGGGCAATCAGAGAGTGAAAATGGAGGCTATTGTGGTGGGTGAGTCTCATCTGGCTGTTACCAAAGCCCCTCATAGGTGATGAGCCCACTACCAAAACCCATCTTTCCTCCTGGGAGCCTCATGGTCAGTTGAGAGCTGGGTGCCAGTTCTCCTCATTGTGATTGAGTCTCTGCCTGCTGTGGCGGGTCACCCTGGGGCAGTTTTTGGGTGGGGCCACTGGGACTCTGGACAAGATGGAGAGGGGAAGGGGTGGCCCCAGCTCCATCTTACGAATGCCTGGTGACTTTCACTTCTGGGAGCCGCCTACCATCTCCAGGTAATTTTTATTTTCTCCTTCAATTCTTTCACTAACTCTTTGGTTATTGCTTAGTTTGAGCTTTCCCAATTTTCTTTCTGTGGTTCCATCAGTATACATTGAAATCAGAACAAAATAGTATTATTTCAAGCTTGGTAAGTTTTTTGGCATTTATCTTGTTTCTGCTGGACCTATCTTTGAAGACAGTTCTGTGTGCACTTTAAAATGTAAATTCCAGTGTTTTGTAATAGCATATTATTTTATCTATCAAATTCATTTGTTCTAGTTCAGCATATAGAGCTGTGATTTCCTAATTTACCTTTGTTTAGTTAATATGCTCACAGCTATAAATGGGTGTTTAAATCCCCAATATTATTGTTATATTACTATTGATATAACTATTTAAAATAATGGCAGAGCCTGGCAAGCTACCTGTGGTGTATTCAATATGCCAAAAAACAGTAACAATAATGGATCTCATTCCCAATGAATGGAGACATTACTGGCATCCACTCGAGCAAATCAATGAACAATGGGAAGACAAGTGATGCAAGTGATTTAAAATAATAACTGCTTAATTAATTTTAGAGTTCTTTCATAGTGTTTGTATATCAGTAGTGTAATATCTTGTATTAAGGCCTTAATCATTATTGTGGCTGTGGAAAATAATCTCCTGGACACATAGATTTTATATTAGACTCTGTTATGCCATCAAACATGCTGTCCAATTACAATATCACAGAGGTGCCAATATCTCTGCACAACAGAACAGAGAAATAATTACTTTGTTTTTAGCTAAATGTCATTTTTAATAGCCTCTGTTGAATGAAGAAACACTGAGTAATAATTCAAATTCACATTATTCCTATGAGGAATAGCACTTTTTATGATACAGTCCTCTGTAGATTTAAAAGCAGCAATATGACTGTGAAGGAGCATTAATAGGCTATTGGATAATAAGTGTGTATGTTTTATTAACTGCCTAAAGAAGCATTAGCCTTGGACATTTCACTGAAGGTGATATAAAGCCCTTCTTTCACGACTCCAGATATGGAGCCAATTATTAATTCTTTTACAAAGTAATTTACCCAGAAAAGAACATGTTAAGAAATTATTCTTATGCCAACATTTTAGGGTTTTTTTTTTTTTGAAGATGTTTTCCATTTAGACTAATGGAAATTTGGCTTGAATCACAGGAAGGCCCGAGACAGTAGCAGTATATAATCATAAGGTTTGTAGTCTATTAATTTTAATTCATTTAAAGAAGAAACTAGGTAGAACATTACACTATAGAAGCATAATTTAATATTCTTTGCACTGACCCAATAGATTAACTAATAACACAACTCTTGTTCTCAATTTGGAAGCAAACAGAAAAAAAGTGAGGCATAAGAAGAGCCCAAGTATTCCTGGTTTGGTATTTGCTCAATGGATATTTCTTTAAAATAAATCAAAGCACAGAGAAGACCTACTATGTGCCAAATAATTGATAGAAACTTTCACTTTGCTTTAGAATATTCACTGTATCATTGTATCACTGTCTTCCCGTTCATCATCGATTTGCTCGAGCAGGCACCAATAACATCTCCATATGTCCTGTCTCATGCAAGTAGAGCCCAAGGGCACTTGCTTGCTCCAGGAACATAAAGAGCCTCAAACCATTCAATCAGGTCAAGGGAATGAGGTCTATAATTGTTACTGGTATCTGGCATATAAAATGCGACACGGGTAGCTTGCCAGGCTCTGCTGTGTGCTCGCCTGGGCAGCACATATACTAAAATTGGAACGATAGAGAAGATTAGAATATTCAACCTTTAAAAATTAAGAATGTGTTTTTATTTTTCATTATTCGATAGTGATATAGATTTCAAACTAAAACAGAGAAAAAGTAGGCAAGACCATCTGTAATCTTTATTTCATAGGTAGTTGTAGCAATATATCTCTTTGGCCTTTCTCTCTTTTCTCTCTCTTAGCTCCGTTGCTGTTTCTAGAATGAAAATAAAGTATACATATTTCTCTGTGACCTGATTTTTTTTCACTTAAAAAATTTATAGATATGTTTCCAAGAGTGTATCTATAGATTTTTGTTTTTTGTTGCTCACTGTTGTACAGGAAGTATTGTTAAATAAGTAAATGTAAAGGAGAAACAATGAGTGCTAATATTAAATGAGCGTTGTTCTATACATTCACTCTTCGTGTATTTAGTTCATTCTCTAAAATGATTTTCCTGCATAGGTAACTAGTTATTTATAATTAAATACAGTTTTTATTACTTGCTTGCTTTGATTTGTTTTGGTGACTGTATCCAGGGCTGCCTGGGAGACCACACTCTGCGGGAATCGAACTCAGGCAAGTAACGCATCTTCTTTGCCCTCTCAAGGAATCTCTTGAGCCGTGAGTAACAAATTTTGTACCAATTCTTTATTATTACCTTGTGCCAATGTATTTTGTCATGTGCTTTCCTAATAATTTCCTTAAGTTGAATTTTTTAGGAGTGAATTTCAAATTTTAATTTATGCTGCCAGATTGTCTCCAACAAAGTCTACATTTTTTATCTTGTTTTGGCAGTTCATATTCCTTTAATGATCAATGAATTTGAGCATCTTCTCATGCAATTTTAGGTCATTTATAACTCTGTAGTTTGTTCACAATTTGTCCATTTTTTCTGTCATAGTGTCCATCTGTTTTTTTAGTATTTATCTCTGTAGGAGACTTTAATATATTTACAAAAATATCTATTGAATACGTTGCATCTATTTTCTTGCTTGTGGCTTGCCCATCAGCTTTGTTTACAGAACATTCACTATAAAACAGTTTAAAATTTATGTAATCAAATAATTGGCATCAGGCATACCATTCAAGTGCTGTTTTTAAAATGGATCTTACCCTCATTTTACATTTAAAATATTTTAATGAAATTTAATAATTTTATAGGCTGTATTTTTATGTATTTTTGGAGAAAGTACAAAACATTGATTTTAGAATATACTACCATTTGTCTCCAAACTTCACTTGATCACTTGAATCCCGTTATTCATCGATTTGCTCGAGTGGGCGCCAGTAATATTTCCATTTGACCCTATCACTTGCCAGTGTAGCCCAATGGCATCTGGTTGCTTCAGGAGTACAAAGAGCCTCAATCCGCTTGATGAAGAAGTCTGACCATCTTGTAGGTGGGCGGCCTCGTGATCTTTTGACATCCCGTGGGATCCAGTAGGTAACGGCTCTAGTCCAGCATTCGTCTCCAAATCGCATGACATGTCCAGGCCCTCTGATTTTCGATGCCTTGGCAAGTGAGACAGCGTCCCTGACTCTGGAACAGCGACAGAGACTCTGGAATAGTCTCCAAATTTTCTGGTCTGAAAATAAATTCCTATATTGTATTGTTTTTTTTTTCAGACTATTCTGTTTCACCAAGCAATCTCCTAATTCCTATTATTTCCTATTCACTATTCTCATTGTTAGAGCTTTAGACTACATTTGCCATGTAGAAGGTAAATAAATGTCCTATGTAGTAATGTAAATATGTTTGCATTACTATTTAATTTTTTAATATTCTTGAATTTTGGTGCATTTTTCATCTGTACAAATTTGGAGTCAGTTTAATAAGAAACACAAAGTCACTTAATCACTTGATTTCCGTAGATCATCGATTACTTGAGCGGGCACCAGTTAACAACTTCGATATATCCTGTCACATGCGGGATAGCCCAAGGGCATCTGCCCGCTCCAGGAACACAAAGAGCCTCAAACCATTCCATCAAGTCATGGGAATGAGGTCTATAATTGTCACTGGTATTTGGCATGTCAAACATGACATGGGTAGCTTGCCAAGCTCTGCCGTGTGTGTGGGGTAATTTTGATATTGTTACTCTTAAGAAATTGAAAGAATTTATATCCAAGCATTATTTTTACTCATTTTCCTTATGAAATATGAATATTATGTTTCAATAAAAGCTGAAAAAATTCTATGAAATTGTTTTGTCTGGGAGGGATTTTCAAATGGTACTCAGGAGGCACAAGGGTCCCTCTCAGGCCACTCTCCATAGTGCTCCAGGGCTCCAAGGGACCACGTGTTGCTGCAATTACCTGGGTTGGCTGCACACAGACAGAAGCTTAACCTCTATATCATCCCATAAACCCCATATTTTTGCAGGGGTTGGGGGACGTATACCCAGCAGTGCTCAGGACTTACTCTTAGCTCAGGGATCACTCCTGGTGAGCCTGGAGGCGTTGTGGGGGGAAGTCCACATGGCGTGTCTGGGAATGAACTGGGTTGGTAGCATGCAAGGAAAGCACTTTACCTGAAGTACTATTGCTGGGGCCCCTACTCCCAATTTTTGAGGCAAAAATTTATTCTTTATTTGAGAATTTTCTACCATATATGGATGATCATCATATTTGTGACATCAGATAGCATAAGTTTGTTTTATGGATCTTAATGTTGCATTATAATGTTGCAATTAGAATAAAATAATTCATAAAGTTTCTGACATCCTGTTACCATCTAAGCACATTGGTTCCCAAGCTTTTGGGTATTGTCTGACTCCTAGAACACCCACTAACTGAGTATAATGAGTAGCTCCAACAAGAATGCAGATTGGATTTTGCTTTCTATGTCTTCATATCACAAGCGGTAGGGGCAAAGGGGAGCTCAAAATGTTTGCTTCAATATAACAGCTGTGGTGCTGAGCTTTTGGTGATCCAAAGGCCTCCAAACAAGCTTCAGGATTCAGTTTATCAACTGTCAATAGGCAAATGCATGTTTTTTTTTCCCATGAGTTGATTAAAGTTGTGGTCTCTTGTAATTCGTAGCATTCCATTGTATTTATTTCTGCTGGAATTTTCAGGCTGAATTACTGTAACTAATATACCACTAAGTCTGTACTGCAAAAATCCCTGACCTTTTGAATCTTCCCTTTTAGCAGAAAATTGGCATAAAAAATTTCAGCACAATAAGCGCTTTAATTTTTTTTCTTAATCTTGATCCAGAATCCATATGGTTCAATTTAATTTTGTCAGAGTTTCTTTGCCACCAGTATCAGTTTGGATTAAGAGGTTTTAAAGATGGTGGTGATAGAAGTAAAAAGATAATTCTATTTGCAGCAGATTATTAGGAGAGAAACAAAAAAAATGAAATGTGAAATTCTTTGGTCTTTTTTGAAATTCTATGGGTCCACAGCTCAAGTTAAGCACGTGGGATTTGTTGGCTTCTTAAACCAGGTGATTTGAGCATTTTTAAATCTTTCTCAAATGCTTGAAGAGTCTTTTTGATTACTTATTAATAATGATATAAGGAAGCATTTGCATCCTTGATGATTCAAGGTAGAAATAGAATAAATAAGAGATCAAATAGAAGTAGCAGGAGAGGGTAACAACTCTGAACTTCCGAGGGACTTTGCGTCTATAAACTGATATTTAGTTAAGTTTTGTAAGTGACTTAAAGTTTCTTATCCTCTCCCCTCCCTCCCCTCCCTTCCTCTTCCTTATTTTTTGTTTTATTTTGTTTCCCAATTCTTAAAAGTTGTTAAAAAGTATTTGTGTCTCACAGACCATTCAGAAACAAGAGTGGATTTTTCTCACTGAAGGTAGTTGACTTTTTATGAGCTCACTAAAAGATAACAACACAAATAAATTATCAGTGTGTGAGATTCTATGCTTAGAATTATAATAATACCTTACACTTTTTATTCTGCTTTATAGTTACCCAACCTATCCCTGAACATTGGTCCATTTAATTGTCAAAAAATAATATGTATGGCAGATATCTATTTTCCTGTATTAAAGAAGAGAAAACACGTTCAGAGGAGCAGCGACTTGCCCAAAAGTACACAGATGATCAGGGAGAAAGCCAGGAATGAATGCATCTTGTGATTCAAGTCTGTTGCTCTTTCTATTAAATTCAGATTGGTCAAAGAAATAATTGGAAGAAATAAAATCAGGTTGAGAAAGCTGCCAATTCTTGATTAACATGTCTGTCCTCTTGAGAATCCCAGCTTTCACACAAATAAAAACTCAAGAACACATACTCCCCACTTCTTCCACAGTGCAGTGACCCGAAGGGCTTAGATAATTTACCACATCAACTTGCAGCCAACCCAGGATTTTAGAAAATCTCTAGTTAACTCTTAGTACCCACCTACACTGATGCAAATGAGGTCATTTGTGCTTTATTAATGTTTTAGAGGTTATGCTAGGAAGTGATAGTTTAGTTCCCAAGAAGATACACCAAGAGACTGTAGCTGGATTGAGTAAGCAGGAAGAACAACTGTTCATTTCATCAGTCAGCCAACAGGAGTCCAAGCAGTGAAATACAACGAAATTGTTTGGAAAGATACGTTAGCTCAACTTGTGTGGCCCAGAGGCTAATCAGTCTACATCATAAGGACTAGGCAAAGGTACATATGGGACTCATTCCTGAATTTTTATGGCTTAGAGACATGAACTGTGTATCCCATTACACAGCAGAATAACACTAGTTGGGAAGAGATAAGGTCCAAGAAATACAGCAACTTTAAGGATTATATTGTGATATCTTTTTCACCCAACATCAGAGGCCAGGATTGTTCAGTAATACTTATTTCTTGACGTGGAATTTTATTTGCTGTTTCTGATATTCAAAAGTGTGTACCTTTAGGGAAGCCTGTCACCCTGTTTCATTTAGTAAATGATTGCTACCACAATGCTGTGACCACTTGTGGGTTCTGCAACTTGAAAATGTGGAAACGTTGGAGTAGGTTCAGAAAAGGCTATGAAAAATAAGTACTGGAAAAATAAAGCCTGAAAGGCAAGATTAAAGGGATCTATTTTTGCTAAGGTTTAAAAATACTTAAGAGTGACTGATGCTATGATTAGTGATTACATTGAAGATTTTCATATAGAGGGTATAGAGCAATCATTTTTTCTTTCTATTTAGAATAAGAGTTACAGAACAGAATTCATAACTTTAATTTCCATTCTCTGGGCTTCAGACCTGGTGGGAAGAACAAGATACAGAGCAGATATCATGAAATTACTTAAAGGACCATCAAATTTATTTTATTTTTATCAAAGACTATATTTATGAAAATGTATACTGATGTGAAATATTTGTCATTGGTCTTAAAAGGGCTAAGAACCACTGATTTTGAAAACAACATTGTGCTGCAAGTGTGCTATAAAAATAAATTTCCTAACAATATTAGTAACTGGAAACCTAGGAAATGTACTTTGCTAGGCCAGCTTAAATCAATCAGATCATTCTTGTTTAAAGTTGATCAGAAATGTGTTCCTTTACTTTCATTCATTGATCGTTAATCTTGTATCAAGGCACCAAGCATTCTACTAAGCCATGAAGTAGTATAGGTCCAGACAAAGATAATCTCTGGAATCCTGACACTAGCAGTTTTTCAATAGCTCATGGTATTATTAATTAATTTAATTAAAATTATTGTATTGTGGTAACAGTAATAATAGCAGTAAATCAATTTATTCATTAAATTGATTCATACCTCCCATGTGCGATCACTTACATTTTCATAATTCTATTCTCTTCAATTTCAACTATATAAGGAATAACAAATCCTAAACACTAAATAAAAATAGATATACACCAATGTTCACTGTGTAAATATTTATAACAGTTAAGATCTGGAAACACTAGAAATAGCAAAAGGAACTGGTGAAGTGTATAGGGCACATTGGTGGGTATGAGAAATAATTATTATTTAAATATAAACATTAACACTACTGCAATAATATTACTTCATCTATAATAAAATTAATATTTATAAAAATGATCTGGAGAGGAAGTTTGGGTCCTTCCTTTCTGCTGTAGGTCTGAGTGGTTGCTGTTGAGAAGGGCAAGTTCATGAAATTCAGAAAGTGGTGGCCAAATTTCAGAGTTTCAGAAAGTGAAATTCGGTGCTAGTGCTGGCCAAACATTACTCAGGATGCAAAGTGATCATTGTAAATAACATTCATGATGGTACCTCAGACCACTTCTACAACCATGCCTTGGTGACTGGAATTGACAGCTATTCCCACAAAGTGACACTATCATGGCAAGAAAAAAATTGCCAAACAGTCAAAGATCAAGTATTTTGTGAAAGTTTATAATTACAAGCATCTCATGCCTACAAGGTACTGCATGGACATCCCCTCAGACAAAACCATTCTCAACAAGGATGTCTGCAGAGACCCTGCTCTTAATCAAGGCCCAGAGCGAGGCTACGAGGATCGACATAAGACTAGCAAGAACAAATGGTTCTTCCAGAAGCTGTAGTTTTAAATGTTTTGTTTCCATCATTAAAAAAACTAATTTAAAAATTAAAATAAAATTTAAGGATCTGGAAACAACTGAAGAGCCCGTAATAGATGAGTAGATAATGAAGTTTTAGAATAGAATGTAGTGAAACACTCCTCATCTGAAAGAAATGATGAAGTATTCTTTTTGCTACAGTATGGATGTAACTGAATTGTATCATGCTAAACAAGTAAATCAGAATAAGAAGGAAATACTGCATAATCTTACTTGTGGAATATAACAAGAAAAAAAGAATGGAACAATGTCCAAAGAAAACAAACTTAGACTCATATTACAAATGAAGTTACCTAAGGTAAGGGATGGGGACTGGAAAGGAATAGGTAGCGGAGTGTCGGGGCGCTCCCCCGGGGGTCCCCCCCGACAGTGCCGGGAAGCGAAGTTCCCCTTCTACCTCCGAAGCCGGCGAGGAATGGATGAGCACTCAAGGTTCCGATGAGGTTTTTAAAAGACTTTACTTATCACAGGTTCAGGCATACAAATCAGCAAAAAGGAAAAACCCCGATGCTTAGGATTCCAGGCTAGAACCCCAGCCACGTGTAGGCCAAGATGGCGACCACCACGTGTATAGGCTTTGGGAAAGGAGAAGAACACTTCCAAAAAGGGGGGCGACCGCTCACAGCGAGCAACAGCCCCCAAAGAAGCGCGGGAGAGTGAAAACCGGCTAGTTTATACCCATGCAACTCAGGCCTTCCTCCCATTGTTATGGAAAGCAGGGAGTGTTAAATGTCCTTAGATAATCCCTCCCTGCACCTCACCTAGGCCCTTTAGTGTGCTAATGTTTTGAGCCAAATGCCCTTAAAGGAGTCCTGCAACAACTCCCCTGATTAGTTTACTAATAAAAATTGAAAAGGTAAGAAATATTTAGTAATGTACAGAAAATTAAGATAAGAAAAAACAATTCGAATTACAAAATGATAATACATGTTACTTTAGGATCTTAACTTGTTTTTTGGACCCAAAGCAAAGTTCAAGATAAAGTGTTTTTAGCTGTTTGATTATAACGGACTATAGTTTGCACTGTCCATAATTTGTGAGAGTCAATTTGCTATATTTTATGTAAAGTCGGGTGTCTGGAACAAAGTCTGTGGGGCTACTTCTGGAACAGCAATAGCGGTGATCATATGAGTATGAGTCTCTGGAGAGCAGCGGTCAGGAACTCGTTGAATTGTCAGGAACACTGGATTGGGTTTCAGGAACACTGGAACAAGTATCTCCCGAATTCTGGAACAGGAGTCTTGAGTGCTGGAACAGGTGTCCGGAACATCGGTGTGATATCTTGAACTCTGGAACAGGAGTCTTGAGCGCTGGAGCAGGTGTCTGGAACATCGGTGTGGGCGTCTTGCAGGGCTTCTTCAGCAAAGGGAACATTGGCACCGGTAACTGTACCTGTAGCTTAGGCGAGACAAAAACACTTTTCGAGGTTAATCACAAGTA
>JAJIBD010001769.1:265000-387740 GCA_021461705.1 Cryptotis parvus | reverse complement strand
CAGTGTTGATCCTTGAGGATAGCCAAGGATCAACTAGAATACACAAAGAATGAGGAGTCAGTGAAATGTGTTCATTTGAGAGGCAAGTCTTTAGCAGGCACCTGCTCTGACATGCAGGAGACCCTCAGGGAAAGGATGGAAAGAGAGGCAACAAATACAGCTCTTGTCTTATACCCCAAGCCTATTTGATCCATAACAACAGGTATAGTCCCTGAAGTCCCGAGTAGGGGAGATCCCTGAGCACAGAACCAGGATTAAGGTCTGGGTACTACTACCTAGAAAAAAAAAAATTAAAAAACAAAGATAAATCCTCAACGGTTTTCACCTGCCAGTCCATCTGTGGAAAGAACACAGCTTTGCTCAATTTTACTCTGCACGCCTGCATCAAAATATATTTTGATAATGCATTTTTTAAAAGATTCACACACAAAATGCTATTATAAAGAACAATTTTCATTTATACCTTAGCAGTCTGTAGACATTTGTCTGTTTTCACTGATCTCATATGTCAGAAGGTTGAAAGCCACCAATTTCAAAGAAAACTAAGTCTGCTTTCTCAGATGGGACAAAGTTGGCTCTAGCTGCAGCTCCAGGCACATGCCTGGTAAAGGGAATCACCCCAACCACCAACCCCCCCCCCCCCCTCCCCCACCCCCAAACCCGACCCCACAACCCCCCCCACACCCCCCCACACCCCAAAAACACCCCCCCACACCCACAAAAAAAAAAAAAAAAAAAAAAAAAAAAAAAAAAAAAAACGAAAAAAAAAAAAAAAAACCCCCCCCCCCGCCCGGGGGGTAAAGGGGTTATCTCCCCACTAACGAAGCTGATGAAGCAGAAGCTAAGGTGGAGAGGTCCAGGTCACTTTACATCTCCACCAATCGAACAGGTAGCCAATCAGAATGTAGAAAGGGATTGCTGGGGTGGGATTTGGCTGCAGATAAGAGGAAGTCCCCAACTTTCTCTGCCTATTCTTCCTCCTCCTCCTCCCCTCCCCTCTCCTTCCTCTCAGATCAGCTATGAACAGGGCCCAGTACAGGTAGGCGCGAAAGACCAGATGGGGGCAGGCACAGGCACAGGGCTTGGATACTCAGGTAGTGACAAGGTACTGAGCACAGGAGTCTCACCCCACATGCACAAGAATGTGACCAGAGACTAAGGAAAGTTGGGACAGGACAACAGGAACTGCTGGGGTACAGTTGGTAGGCCCAGTAACAGGTACAGAACACAGGGATCTCACCCATATGCATGTGGCCATGGGCAAAGACAGGGAAAGCACACACAGGACTGAGAGAGCGGCCCAAGAAAGGACCTGGTCACCTTTATGGAAAGCAAGTAGACTGCATGGGACAGAACAGGGAGGTCATTCACGGATGGGGCAGGGACATTACTGCTGACATCATTCATGGGTATGAGAGGCCTGGGCAGAGGGGATGGAGCGATAGCACAGCGGGTAAGGTGTTTTGCCCTTACACGCAGCCAGCCAGGGTTTGATCCTCAGCACTCCATATGGTCCCCTGAGCACCACCAGGAGTAATTCCTGAGCGAAGAGCCAGGAGTAACCCCTGAGCATCACTGGGTGGGTATGACTGAAAAAAAAAAGGGCACCCTGGACATCAGGGGAGGGACGTGGAAGCATCTATCTTTTCTGTACATTAAATTAGCTTTTAATCTTCATGTTTTGTATGCAAATCTTTCATACAATTCTCAAAGACCCAGCAGCTCAGGAAAATCTACTTTAGCATTAACAAAATGATGAAGAACAAATGTCTTGACCCATAGGAGGCTGAGTCAGCCTCACCCCATTCAAGGACATAGAAACCAACATAGAAAGCTAGGGACAAGGGGATTTTGGGTAGAAAGTTTTGGTCTTATTTTTTGTTGTTTTTGTTTGGGGACCCAACCTGGCAGTACTCAAGGGTTATTTCTGACTCTGTGATCTCTGGTGATGCCCAGAATGGAACTTTGTTCAGCCACATGCTAGATAAGAGCCTTAACCCCTATACTATCTCTCTGGCCCCTTGAGGAGATGCTTTAAAGAAAAACAAAATAAAATCTGCAAATTCATCATAAGCAGAAGCAAATAACTATAAGTAAAACACAATCACTTCACTTGTATCACTTGTCTTCCCATTGTTCATCGATTTGCTAGAGCGAACACCAGTAACATTTCCATATGTCCTGCCACGCTAGTGTAGTCCAAGGGCATCTGCTCGCTCCAGGAACACGAAGAGGCCTCAGACCATTCCTTCAGGTAATGAGAATGAGGCCTATAATTGTTACTGGTTTTTGGCATATCAAATATGACACAGGTAGCTTGCCAGGCTCTGCTATGTGGGTAGGATACTCTCTGTAGGCTCTCAGTTTGTGCATTTACTGATGAACCACAATGGGGAGAGATCAGCTTTTCTGCTGGGTGGAGTTCTGATGAGCTGTGGAGTCCGGATGTTTAAAATGGCAGCCCTCATGGTATGGGGGTTCCTCTGGCTTCCTGCGAGGCTTTGTTGGGATGGCAAACCAGGACTAGAATTCGCCTTCCCTCCCGGGTGCCTCATGATCAGCTGAGCACAGGGAGAGCCAGTAGAAGCTCTGCCCCATGTGTCCAAGTCTCTGGATCAGGCATACCTGGGCTAAAAAAACACAATCTGTCATAAAAACTCAGAATATTTTATGGCATCCCATTACCCTTTCAACTATTCTCATCCATCTAGAAGGGTCTTAAAGGCAACCTGTTGACTTCTCTTTAAAACTTGACTTAATGAATGATAAAGACCACAAAGCAACATGAAAAACCTCATGAAGTCACAGTAGGTGTAAAAGAAACCTACTAGAAGACGAATTGCCGGGATGCAAAACCATCTCCAGTGATGCACAGTTCATACGGTTTTTGTTGAAGAATAATACTGTCATTGTTTTCCTTGTCATTGTTACAATGTTCCTTGTTGTCTCTTGAGGGTTTCAGAAGAGGGAGTGTGTTTATAAGTGTTAAGAACACTTTGGTTATTGGCCCCAGATTAGCTCTACTATAATCATGGGGGGTGCCAGGATAGGGGAAACTTTTTCTCTGCCAAGGGGCCATTTGGACACACAAAGCTTCAATATCCAGCAACACAATATAGTAGTTGGGCCACAAGGAACCCATGAGAAGCATCCCTGTCTGTCCCATCATGCACCAGGAACACACCACAGGATTTAGCCAATGTCAAAGGCTGGGCCTTTTCCATCCCTGGCTAAAGGATAAAACATTCCCAATACTCAGAGCCTATGGAGCAATGCCATGCCACTTTGACAAGTGATTTTTTTTTGGCTTGATTCTAGGCCACGCCCAGTGATGTTCAGGGCTTACTCCTGGCTCTACACTCATGAATCACTCCTGGCAGGGCTCAGGGAACCATACGAGGTGGGAGTATTAAATCCAGGTTGGCCGCATGAAAGGTAAGCACCTTAATTGCTGGACCTTGAAGAATGACAACTGGGGATAAGAGCCAGAATAATAATGTACCCTAGAAAAAAACCTTTCTCTGAGAACTCTCCCTACAAACCTCTAACTACAGAGTCCCTGGTCTCATTGTCAATGTCCCTTCTTTCCTTGAAGACCCCAAAACACTCATCTGATGTCTGAGCTCAGAAAATACACCCCATTGCCAAGGTATCCACATCTGTGTAGAAGATAGTAATTAGGTTTGGTCTTTTCTTCTACTCATTCATCTGATGTCGGGGGTCTCCGCCGAGGTCCCTGACAGTGCCGGGAAGTGAGTTCCCTTCTACCTCCGGCCAGCGAGGAATGGATGAAAACTCAGGAATCCGATGCAGTTTTAAAAAGGGCTTTACTTATCACAGGTTCAGGCATACAAATCAGCAAAAGGAAAAGCCCGGTGCTTAGGATTCCAGGCTAGAACCCCAGCCACGTGTAGGCCAAGATGGCGACACCACCACGTAAAGGCTTTGTAAAAGAAGAAGAAGACTTTCAAGGAGGGTGAGCACTCACAGCGAGCAAGAGCCCACAAAGAAGTGTGTGAGAGTGAAAAACCGGCTAGTTTATACCCCCTGCAGCTCAGACCTTCCTCCCACTGTTATGGAAAGCAGGGAGGGTCAAATGCCCTTAGGTAATCCCTCCCTGCACCTCACCTAGGCCCTTTAGTATGCTAATGTTTTGAGCCAAATGCAGTGGCCCTTAAAGGAGTCCTGCAACAATCTGACATCAAAGTTTGTGCTGTGTTTGTCTGAGAAGATCTGGGGGAACAGGGAAAATTCCCTCCAACAGGTTTGGCCCCAGGAAAGAACAAGGTCAGGCGTTGTCATTCTGAAGTGAGTGGCTCCAGCACTGCTCTGTCACTCTAGAGTATCCCTGGGCCTAGGGGCCTTTGTCCTAGGTGGCACAATAAGGTGACCATGGCAACAGAGCCGTGTCTTGCATGCCCATTGCTAGCCTTTATCCTTCTCTTCTGGAAGGATCCCTGCACAGGCAGGGGGAGGGGCTTTACCAGCTTGCACTGCCCTGCACACAAGCTCACTGGGATCCTGGAACAAGATCAAGATTGGGAGGAAAAAATCATCCAGATGCTCATGAGGATCTGGGAAAAAAAGCCGGACAGGGCTGGGGACCAGAGAAGAGGTCTTCAAGGGAGCTGAAACACATGCTTTGCATGTGGCAGGCCCGGCTTTGCTCCCCATCACCTCATGATTCCCTGAGCATTCCTACAGTGAAACCAGCCTTACCCCAGGCACTGAGCTGGAAGTGGCCCCTGAAATGAAGCAAAGCTCAGAGGTCCAGAGTACATGCTCTGGTAACACACAAAGCCCAGAGTATGAGCCGCCCTAGTACCATACTCTCCCACCACTTCCACCCCCAGCAGCACCTGATATGCTCCCCCCACGGGCCTAAGAGCACTGCCCAGACTGAGCACTGAACCATCATGGAGGCCTAGTTCACAGAGCTTGCTTTGGGAAGGCCCTGGGGCCCCACAGCCCATGCTTATTTAATTTAAATAGATGATATGCACACACATGGTCAGAGAAGGGGTAAATCCCCCCCCCCCACTTTTAGAGGTGGTTGGCTGGGGGCACAAACACATTAATCTCAGGTGATTCAGTTGGAGAAATACAAAGTCCAAATCTAATAGGCTGCTTAGACAGCGTGCACTCAGCAGTCAGTTCTGAAGTCAATGCCACAGACCCGCAGCCTGTGCAGGCACAACAGGGCGTTATCATCAGAGTGAGGGGCCCGAGGAACTAGGGGAGCAAGGCATTGCTTCACAGGGCAGGGCCTCATTTCTGTAGGCAACTGCACAGAGGCTCTGGGAGAGAGGTTATTTCTGAAAATGATGTAGGTGGGCCCCATGAGTGGCTTATGTGAGTAGGAAGGGAAGAGAGATGGTCGCTTTCTCCCCAGACACCTCTGCCGCCCAGGACCCGCTGGGCAGGCTAAGGACTGATAAAGTCTGCGATGAGCCCCCTGCACGGGCGTGGGCCTGAGTCCCACCAGCCCCATGAGGTGGCCGCCAAGCCACACCTGATGTCCGGCTTGATCTCTAGGCACGGGGGTTGATCCCTCACCACCCGAGATTTCTCTGGGAGCCACAGACTCAGGCTGGAGCAAGGAATTGTTCTTTGCATGAAAGGAAAGTCATTCCTAGGCCTTTACCCAGGGTTTCCTCAGGGTTCTTGTCTTTCTCACAGAAAAAGAATTTTCAGGAGTCTATGAGCAGTGAAGTAAAACAGATTTATTATGGAGGTTTCTAGGACAGGGAAGGAATAGGGAAAGAGAGTAATGCGCCAAGGGAGAGCGCGGGGCTGCTCCAGAGGCCTGAATTTGATGTCCAAAGGGGGCTTTTCTCTCTTGGGTTGGAATGCTCTGAAATCTTCTGTTGGGCCATCAAAGGTTGATTGGTGGGGAGAAGGGGGGCTAAGGGTTGGACAGAAGAAGGTGGACCCAGCTTCCTCACGATCTATTGTTGTGGGGCTTATCACGTCTTCATTCCTGGTTCCAAAAGGTGATAGCCTAATGGCAACAGTTTATTGCCATGCAAGGCCCCCTCCTGTCTGCCTGCCTACATCAATAATACCAGCAAATCTACCTTTTGGAGGACTGGGGATACTTTCTCCCAGGGCTCAGAGCCTTGGTGGACCTGCCCCATATTACAAAGGACACATGTTGGAAAAGGCCAACTCTGGACCTCTGGGGAAAGGCCTGACTATGGTTTCTGTGAAGACAGACCCCACATGCCCCACTGGTACTGAATAGATCAGGCCCTTGCTCCCCTCACTCCGACAAGCCCATTCTCCAGTAGGAAGCACTCTCAGAGAAGACACCAACTCTTCATTTGATCACTTGACATACCATTATTCGTTGATTTGCTTGGAGTGGGTGCCAGTAACATTTTCATTTGTCCCTATCATGTGTCAATGTAGCCCAATGGCATCTGCTTGATCCAGAAATATGAAGAGCCTTCAACCATTCATTCAGGGTCTTGACGAAGAAGTCTGACCAACTTGTATGTGGGCAGCCATGTGATCTTTCGATGTCTTGTGGGATCCAGTCGGTAACACCTCTAGTTCAGTGGTCATCTCCAAATTGCATTACATGTCCAGCCCATCTGATTTTTGATGCCTTGGCAAAAAAGACAGAGTCCCTGGCTATGGATCATCCACAGAGGTCGGAACTCTGGATTCCTTCTCTCACTTGAGTGAGGCATGATATTCCAAGCATAGCTCTTTCAATTCCTCTTTGGGAGACCCGAATAGCATTCTCATCCTGCTTTCGTAGGGCCCAGGTCTCTGAGGCATATGTTAATGCAGGGAGAATGGTGGAGTTGAAGAGATGTGCCCGGAGCCGGAGGTGCTTTGTCCTATTAGCTATTGCTTCAATGCTCTTGAGCTGTTCCACGCCGCTCTCTTCCTCCTGCACAGCTCACGTTTAAGGTCTTTCATCATGCTGAGTTCTCAACCTAGGTACACATAACTGATGCATTCCGAGATGTTTGTTCCATTGAGAGTGAATGGAGCATCTGGAACTAGTTCATTTTTCATGAACATTGTTTTGCTGAGATTCAGCTGTAGACCTATCTTTCCACATTCACGGTTTAAGTCAGCCAGCATTTGTGCTGCTTGGCTAATGTTTGGTGTTATTAGAACGATTTTATCAATGAAGCAGAGGTGGTATAGTTGCCAACCATTTATCTTCCCCTCCCATTCCTTCCCATTCTAATTGTTGCATGACGTTCTCGAGGGTGGTGCGGAAGTTTTGGTGAAATGGTATCACCCTGTCAAACCCCTCTTTTCACATCAATGATCACTTCCTTGTAGAATGGTGGAGATCCTGGTGGTGAATCCATAATACAGCTCATGAAGGATCTTGATGTATTGAATTTGAATGCCCTGTTTGACTAGGGCTTCAATGACCACTTTGGTCTCAACAGAATCAAAGGCTTTCTTTAAATCAATGAACGTGAGACAGCAGCATCTTAAACTCCCTACAACCCTCAATGAGCTTGTTTTTTGTGTGGATATGGTCGATTTTGCTGAATCCTTTTCGGAAGCCAGCTTGGTGTATGGTTGTCCTTCACCTAATGTTCTGCCAATCCTGTTCAGGATGACTCGAGTGAACAGCTTGTAGATGACGGACAACAGGCAGATGGGGCGATAGTTGCCATTGTCATGGATGTCTCTCTCTTGAACAGTAGAACTGTCCTGCTGGTTTTCCATTGGGAGGGCACCTTGCATTCAGACAGGTAGAGTGTGAAGAACCCTCTCTTTTCTTCTACCACCCCTCTTCTACCCCTTCTCTTCTACCCCTCTTCTACACTCCTTCTTCTACCCACCCCTCTCAGAGAACCCGGCAAGCTACAGAGAGTATATCGCCCGCATGGCAGAGCCTGGTAAGTTATCCAACACATATTCTATATGCCGAAACTAGTAAAAACGATGTTTATTCCCCTAGCCCTAAAAGAGCCCCTAAATATGGCAGCACTAAGAAAGACAGGCAAGGAGAGGCTGATATAATCTCAGAGCCAAACTAGGCTGCCACAACGAAGGACTAAAATGAGTATACTTTCTATGCACATACGCTGGCATTGGAAGTATATATATCAAGGACCTGATGGTGCAAGCACAAAAAATCAAGTGAGACATCATTGGTCTGACCAAGACAAGAAGGCATCAATCTCATCATGCTTTTTTGACACCAGAGAAGAACTGTTCCTCAGAACATGCAACGATGTTCCAAGGCATTGGTGGTGTTGGTGTCCTTGTCAACACAAACAATTACTCTATCATGCTACAAATAGAAAATAAGCCAATAAAACATGTGCCCCAAAGCTCTTATCCTGCCTTTGGGTTTCAAAAGAAATCCTCAGAAAAGAAACCCTGCCCACAAAGCCCCAGCCAAGGAAATATTTCAGAAAAAAAAGTAACTTAGCAAGTTTGGGGACACATTTCTCCTTCCCCCCCCCACTCCATACCCTCATCAAGCTGGCATGGGAGGGGCCAATTCTAGAAAGTCTCAGCCATCCTGAACAGTTTTGTGCTAGGCCCTGAGGATCATGTGGTACTGGGTATCAAACTGGGCTTGACCACATTCAAGGCACTAGCTCATCGGCCCGCCTAGCAGTCTCACAGGGATATTGACAGAACATAGCTCCATAGGATTCCCTGGCAAAAAGAGCTGAAAATTCCTCACTGAGAAACAGGATAGACTTGGTGACTGTGTGGGTTGTAACAGATTGAATTTGTTTAGGAAACTATTTCCGAAGCTCAAGCTCCTTTCACTGACATTTTTTCTCTCTCATATTTGAACTCCCTGACTCTGCCCCACTTTACAGACTTGTATCTGGGTAACACCAATATCACCTGCCAATGAATAGGTGTGTCCTCCTTTATAGGCACTAATGTAGGAGTGGTGATAAGGGGATATTTGTTTGTTTGATTATTGGGGGGGACAACACCCAGTTGTGTTCAGGACTTACTCCTAACTCTGCACTCGGGAATCAGTCCTAACAGGCTCAGGGGGATCATATGTGGTGCCAGGAGCAAACCAGGCTGAGATATGTGCAAGGCAAACACCTTGCCACTGTACTATCTCTTCAGCCCCAGGAGGAATGATAAGTTTGTGGCTCACAGTTGAAGACACTGAGCTCACAAAGATTAAGTGCCTGTCCTGCTCACACTGCTGGGTGGCAAATGGGGTTTCCCTGCCTTCTGGGACCCCCCCTTCACTCACCCAAGCATGGGCCAAAGGTGACAGACAGCAAACAGTTAATAAAACATAAAAAAATAAAAAATAAAAATAATAACACGTGTAAAAAGAAAAGTTAACAGCACGAAAATTTATATCTTTCCTTCCAATTTATTTGTACAATGATCACTTGATATCCCGTTATTCATCAATTTTCTCGAGCGGGGGCCAGTAATTTTCCATTTGACCCTATCACATGCCAGTGTAGCACAAGGGCATCTGTCTGTTTCGGGGATATTAAGAGCTTCGAACTGTTTGTTTAGGGTCCTGATAAGGAAGTCTCACCATCTTGCAGGAGGGAGCCAATGAGAGGGGGAAAATATTTTTTCTCCCCCTCAGATTAGGCCAGTCATTAAATCAACATAAACAGAAAAGAACAAGTTTAAATGTCCCTGCAAAGGGCTCCAGAGCAGGGTTCTGAAGACAGTGAGATAAAATGGGAGAGAGAGCAGAGACAGTACAGAGGGTCGGGAATTGCCTTGTACATAGCATACCCTGGTTCAATCCCTAGCACCCCATATGGTCTCCTGAGACAGAAGTGATCTCTGAGGCCATAGTCAGAAGTAAGTCCTCTAAGCACTACCAAGTGTGATCCAAAAGCAAAAAAAAAAAAGCAAAAAGTAAGCGGGGTACACATCCTGAACTGCAGAATAGGGTATAAGCCCAACCAGGGTTTCAAGGAGAGGGAGATGGCAGCAGGGATGGGAGTCTCATATTCCAAAAGATGTTCTCTGGTAAAATATGTCCTCCTACCATTTATGGAGGTTTTCCTAATATTAGGATTCTATCTGATAAATATGCTAATTCTGGGTAACAAACCCAATATTCACTCTCCCAGGTAGTTTGGGGGGCAGTGAAAGCTTCTGAGAGAGCTAGAGAAGGTAGACAATAGGTTGTTGTTTGCCTTGCACAGAGCCAACACAGGTTTGTTCTGCAGCAACCGGGATGGACCCCCAAGCCCACCAAGAGTGATTCCTGAGCACATACCAGGAACAAGCATGTAGTACAAGCAGATGTGGCTCCAAAACCAAACAGAAGCAAAAAATATAAAAATCTTTCCCAAGCTCACAGGGCCGCTAATGAATGACCTCATTCAGAACTCACACACCAGTGCACTGTATCTCATCAGCCTGGCCAGCATACCTAGGGGAGAGGCCCATGCTGCAGCACCCAGATCTAATCAAACACTTTGACAATCTGCATGTTTGACACATGTGACCCCAACTCCAAAGACTCTCATTATTGTTTTTTGGGCCATATCCAGTGGTGTTCAGGGCTTACTCCTGGCTCTGTGCTCAGGGATCACTTCTGGTGGTGTTAGGGAACCATGTGGAGTGCCAGGAATTGAACAAGGTCAGCCATTTGCTTGATAAGTGCTTTATCAACTGTACTACCACTCCAGTCCCCAAGCCAACTCTTTGGAAGAGTTTGAGGTCAAACTAGGTGGTGCTCAGAGGTATTTAAGGAATGCCTGTGAGTTAACCCTGGCAGTGCTTTGAGATCTGCGGGGTGCCAGAAATCTACCCCAGACTTGCTGAATGCTCTTTCAATCTGTTGGACTATCTTTCTGGACCCCAAAAAATAACTTTTGACTGATCCTTGATATTCCTCTCCCCATTACTTCTTGTTTGTACAAAACATGCTGCATAGCTCCTTGTATAAAGCTCTTTTACTTATTTACAAAGAAAGATCTCTGGTGTCCGCATTGTTCTATAGCTTACTGTTATCCACAGAATTATTTTAGACAGTTTGCCACACCAGCACATATGTCTCAATCTATTTTTAAAGTTTGTATAGTATATCACACTGTCGATATAGTGCCATTTAACTAACTTATTTGCAGTAGTTAGGTTGTTTCCAATTTTTCCAATTGGCTTGGCATTCATCACTCATTTTGTTGTAGGCAGGCAGACAGGGGGCGCCACGGCAATAAATTCCTAAAAAGAAGAGCTCCAGAGCCACACCTGATTGAAAGCCGGAAACCAGACTTGATGGGACCATTATCAACAATAGACCCTGGAGGAAGGAAAGGCCAAAAGGAATGTGTAAATCTCCTGAGGGAGATGAATCATCCTTCCTGCCCAGGACCCAGCTCAAGGAAGACCCCAGGACATTCCAGTCAAAGAAGACCACTCCCAAAGTCTACTCCCTTGGCAACGGGGCCCAGCAACCGGAGGTTAAAGCCCCATATGGGGAGTAACTTGGGGAGAAATCTATAAAAGCCGTCCTGACCAAAGGACGGCGCCACATGCCGCAAGGGACACTCATGCTGCCTGGAGCCCATGTGGCCAAGCACATGTGGTGCCTGAGCACGTGTGTTGCCCGCGATCTCCCCTCTTGAGATGTGTACTCTCTCTTTTACTTTGCTCTCCGCCTTTGGGAGCAGCCCGCGTTCTCCCTTGAGCGCGTTACTCTTTCCTTTCTTTTTCTCCCTCCCCCCCTCACCTAAACCTCCTCAATAAAACCTATTTTACTTCACTGCTCGTCGACTCCTGAAAATTCTTTTTCTGCGAGGAAGACAAGAACCTTGAGGCAGACCTGGGTAAGGCCTAGGACTGACTTTCCTTTCCTGCAAAGAGCAATTCCGCGCTCCAGCCTGAGTCCGTGGCTCCCCGAGAAACCTCGGGTGGTGGGGGATCAACTCCCCGTGCCTAGAGATCAAGCGGACCTCAGGCGTGGCTTGACGGCCACCTCGTGGGGCTGGTGGGGCTCAGGCCCACGCCGCGAGGGGGCTCATCGCAGACTTTATCAGTCCTTAGCCTGCCCAGCGGGTCCCGGTGGCAGAGGCGGCTGGGGGAGAAAGCGACCATCTCTCTCTCCTTCCTGCCTCACATAAGTCACCCGTGGGGTCCACCTGCAACATTTTGGCGACCGCGGCAGGACGGTGCAGTGAAGTCCCCCCCAAAAGGAGGTAATCCGTGAAAAATCTGCGTAGAAGGTATGCTCCCTTGGAAATCTCTAGAGGGAACAGGGAAGAATGTTATAACCTCTGTGTGAGTGAGTGTGTGTATGAGCACCCTGATAGGTCCCTCCTATCAGGCGTGAGTCTGTGGCTCCACGACCGGCACCCTTAAGGTCCCACAAAGGTTCACGGAGCCCGAGTGGGCTGTCTGCTACGAAGAACATATGGTCTATGGTGGCGCTGACATAGAGGTCGGCCGCAAGTCACAACTGCTGAGTCCACTACGGCTAAGTTCTTCACCGGTAGACAAGCAACTGAATGGTCTCTGTAAAAGAGGCACCCCCTCCTTTGTCTGTCTCGCGTCACCTATCACTGTGGGAGGGGTGGGAGGAAACCCACTAGTGAAAGATTCTAGAAAACCAAATTACAGCTAGCAGTCCCCTTTCTCTCTCCTCGTCCCAGAATAACATAGGGAAAAAACCGGCTAGGAATTAAAAAAACGCCAGGAGGTCAATTAGAACGTAAATGAGGGCCTCTAGCAGCTTTAGCCCCAGGCAAAGAAAAAAAAAGGGTAAAAAGGCAGCAAGGCAAAAACCCAGTGGAAGGCCCAGTAAACTAAGCCAAAGCAGCAAGGCAGAACCCAGTAAGGGACCCAGTAAATGTCCCCAAGGCAGAAATTAAAATTTATTAAGAAGTCCAGCAAATGACAGAAAGGCAAAAAAAAACTTAAAACCTAATAAAAGATGCAGCAATGTCAGCAAGGTTGAAAAAGGCAGCAACCAACTAAGGCAGAACTTTTTCCTCTATCTCTTGGAAACCCACGACAGGCTGGTCCGGCTCCACACGCAGGTCGTGGGCGGGTGGATGCCCGGGAAGGCCCCAGGGACGCTTGGGGTAACTCAGAGGGTCACTTATGGAGACGTCCATGGTCAAAGTGGACCCCTGACTTCTCCTCGGGGCTGGGGGCTGCGACGCCGCGCCCCCCCCCCGCGGAAGTGTTTCTCCTCGGGGCTGGGGGCTGCGCGACCCCCCCCCCGCGAGTGTTTCTCCTCGGGGCTGGGGGCCGCGACGCTGCGCCCCCTCCCGCGAGGTGTTTCTCCTCTGGGCTGGGGGCCGCGACGCTGCGCCTCCCCGCGAGCGGTTTTTTGCATTAAGAGTTTTGCCAAGGAACCATCCTGTTTTTAGTTCTTTCCTTCTTTCATAGGTTGCTGCCAAAATACTTAAAATATGGAAAATTCTGCCTCTATACCCAAGGGAGGCCCCCTTGGCTTGCCTGTTGAAACACTGGAAGGACCTACAACTAGAATGTCTAAGCAAGGCACGGCTCAAAGACCTTTGTAACAAATCGTGGCCTAACTATAAACTAGAACACGGGGAAAAATGGCCAGTGAATGGTAGCTTGCAATACAACACCATCTTGCAGCTAGATCGCTTCTGCAAGAGGCAAAGAAAATGGGATGAAACCCCCTACATTCAAGCCTTCATGGCACTGTATCAAGCCTCAAAGGGAAAGGGGCGGCCGCATCTTCTATGCAGATGCTACAGGGGAAAAAGAACCAGAACCAGATCCCATAGACGACATTCTAATGATGTTTCCTCCACACGGAGGTCCGTTTGGACCCCGGGGGCCTCAGTCCCTTTGGAGGGGCCGCTGGCCCGGCCGCTGGCACCGGCTCAGGCTTCGCTACCGCTGCCGCCTCCGCCTCCGCAGCCGCTGGCTCAGGCTCAGCCGCTGCCACCGCCGCAGCCTCTGTACCCTACAGCCCCCGGTGTCGGCTCCCTCCCTGCCGCTGGCTCCCCTAGAGTCCGTAAAGACTCAAGAAGTCTGGGCTGGTACCGGTCACGCCTCCCTGCCTAAACTACCCCCGGCAATCCGAGGCTCTTCTAGCCCAAGGTCTCCAAGCCCTAGGGACCCCAAAAATCTCCGGGGTACCAAAGAGCGCAGCTCCTCCCCAGAATAGACCAGTGCAGAGGAGAGTAGTAGCAGAAGAGCTCGCACAAACCGCAGGGGGAAGTAAGGGGGCGCAGCCTCTCCTCAGAAAACCAGGCTGGTCCAGAGAAAAAAAAGTTATTAGCAAAGGAGCTCACAAACATCATAGGGAAATTAAAAGAGCACAGTTCCTCCCTCAGAAGACAAGGCTGGCGCAGGAGATAACTGCAGAAAAAATCTGCTGCCACTCCAAAGAAACTTTAAAATGTCTCCCCCCCCTCGAAAACTAGTCTAACAGGGCGTACTCGAAGTAAAGTCTCTTACCACCCAAAACCAGAAAAAAATTCTTCCTCTAAGAGAAGTGCCAAATGGGAAGGGAGGAATAGTAAAGGTTCACGTACCCTTCACCATGGGCGACCTACACCCGATGTAAGCAGCAGCTAGGAAGGTTTTGGGGAAGATCCCCAAAGTTTACAGAGGAATTTCAAACTCTAACTTTTAACTTTGAGTTCACCTGGGATGATGCACAAATAGTTCTGTCCAATTGCTGCACCCCAGAGGAAAAAACACAAATTATAGCAGCTGCGAGAGGTTCATGCAGACGAGCTCCATGCAACTAATAGGAGACCTCCCCATGGGTTTCACGGCAGTTCCCCTAACAACCCTGGGTAAAATTACCAAACTGAAGAGGGAAGAAAAATGGGGGATTACATGATTAACTGTCTAATAGCGGGAATGAAAAAGTGTGTTACTAAGGCGGTAAATTATAATAAGCTAAAGGTACTTGTAGGGAAGCCCACTGCCCACTGTGGTCTAACACAGCTCAGGCATCTATCTATCTTCCCCAAGGTCAGGCCGAGCAGGGTGTGCTTAGAGCTGAGCTTCTTGTCATTCCAAACCTGCTGGACCCACCCAGGAGTTCCCCTAGGGAAGTGGCTGGAAAAAGCTGGCAGAGTGAAGGTCCAAGCGCCCTTCTCAATGAGCTTCAGTGACGCAAGCAGCTAGGGACATTTTTGGGGAGATCCTTCAAGTTTATAAAAAAAGTTCAATTTCTAACCTTTGCTTTAAGTTCACCTAAGATGGCTAATAATTTTGTCCAATTGTTGCATGCAAAAAGCAAAAAGCACACCAGGACCGCGCAGATGAGCACTGGCTGGTGACCTTAATACCCGGTAGGCTTAACAGCAATTTTTCCTTAACAGGTCCAGTCACAGAATTATCAAATCAAAGGAGGCACAAATGTAGTAATTAATTTCAAAAGGGTATTAATGCAGTAATTCAATTTACAGGTTTTTACAGCCTAACCTGTCCTCACTAACATCTATCTCCAAAAACTGTACATCATAACTAATTTTTTACTTTCTTTACTATGCCTCTAGTTAGCAAAGGCCATTAAGGTGCATTCAGAACTTAAAACTAGGAATTAAAAAACTAGAAAAGCTAAACTCAAAACTAAAAAAGCTAAAAGTAGTAGCATTAAGTTTACAGCTTAATTCGGCCATAATCTAGGTGGCCGGTTTTTTTTCAACAAAAGCGCTTTCTTGACCCAGGCTTCACGTAAGGAAAAAACACAGGCAAGGAACAGAGGCTGGTGCAGGGCAAGGTCCAAATCAGGGAGCAGGGCTATTTGCCCTGGGGGGACTGCCCTTCCTTTCTCAGTCTATCAGTTTCCTCTACCCTTCCAAAAGGGTCAAATCATAACTGAAGATAGATCAATCAACTGTATATGTGTATGTGTGCACGCGCGTGGTGGCCACCAATTGTTTGCAGTTGTCTTGTCTGTGTAAAACATTGGAGTGTTAAATAAACCAAGTTAAAATCAAAAGCAAATTGTTAAACCAGGGGATAGGCCATGTGTTCTAAACTAAGTGTTGAGCAGGAGAAAAAATCGACGTGCTCAATCTAAATCTTATGGTAAGGGGTTAAAATATATAATTGTAAAACCTTTTTAAGGGTTCTTAATGCCTAAAATTCTCTCTCAGCTGCAAAACTTGTGCTGTTAAAAAGGGTAAAAGCTAAAGTCAAAAGCAGGGAATAAAATAAAAACTTTGTAAAATTGTGCAAAGCTTTACCTTATAAGCCTTAGTCAAATTCTAATAAAAATTAGGCTGTTTTCAAAATTAACTAAGGTACAGAAACTGTTGTAATTAAGTCAAAAAATCTTGTGTTTCACAAAAAGTTGGTTCAAATGCCGTATGTTAATATGGCTACATATTTGTTTTATTTCTGTAATGGGGTTATCTCAAGATCTCAGTCTGATAAATCTGAAGCCACAGCATTATGCCTTAAAGGCTTTTCAGGTGAAATTCCAGAGCAGCCTCAAGGCTAAAGAAAGTCAGCCACATTCAAGAAGCCAGGAATGTTTCTTTCAATTTGTGGCTTCTAAACATAAAAAATTTAAAATGTGCAAAGTAAATAACAGCAATCAGTTTTTCTTTTTCAGGCATTGTTTCTAATCTGCCCAGTATGTGCTATTATTGAAATAGCTTTAATATATGTAAGCTTTATTACCAGGTATCAACCTAGCCTTGAATTTAAGATCTTTATTCATAAGTGTAAAGTCACTGTTTCTTGGTAGTAATCTTTTAAGTATTTTAACTTTTGCATTGTTTATGTTCTCTCTAAAATATGAAATTAATGCTTTTAAAGTAGCTTGACATGCTAAATAAAAATAATTAGCAACGTGTTTCCAAACTTCTTGAAAAAATCAGGTACTAAGCTCTGTAAAATAAGGAAGTTAATACCTTTAGGGTGTAACTATAAGGAGTCTAAATAATGCATTTTAAGTAACAGAAAGATAATGGATGGAAATGTCTGTGGAAAAAAGGAAGGAATTCTGCTAAAGTGAAGGCTCGTTTTTGCAAAAAAGTTACAAAATAGAATGAATGTAAAAGAATGTGTAGAAGGTCAAAGAATGTTAAGTAAACTATAAAACTCTTTTTCTAAAGTATCTCGTTGGTAAAATCTATAAAAAAAATATTAAACAGATGGTATAAACTCCTGTTACAGTGCTCCTAAAAAAACTGGTAATTAGGGTTTTGTTTAACATGGAGTTAAATAAGTTACATAAAATACTGTTAAACTGTCTGCTCTATTTCAACAAAACTTTATGCTTCTTTTAAGCAGTTCCAACAGCAAATTGGTGTATTGCACTTCATTGTAAGTAAAATGTAATATATGCTTTTTCTCTCTTTTACACCTTCAGTACGCCTTTTAATGTTTCATGGCACTGTGTTGGTTTGCATAAACTCAAACAAAATATTTCCTCTCTGTAATAGGGCCTAGCCCTCTTGCAGACAGGAAAGCCAGTATGGGACCCCAAGGCCCTCTTCCAGGAAAAATAGAAGTCAAAGGGATTAAACTAAATGACAGAAGCATGTAGTTATCACAGGTACAGCTGCAAGTACCCTACAAACCTCAGGGAGACCCCTAGAGGCAGGCCAGCTAAAGGAAGAACCGAAGATCATCTCTGCTGTAAGGAACGCAGAAATCTGCCAATCTGTGGTGACTGACAACTGCCTGGGCCATGCAACAAGGACTACTGCTGCAGTAGGGAATGGCTTCAGCCCCAAAAGAGGGATGTTGTCACGCTCTGCTCAACACAGTGAAAAAGGCCCGAGGTCACCTGTAGCTCATCATGGAACCTGATCTTCATGGCCAAGCCTGGGGTAGCCCTAACGTGACAGGTAAAAAAACATTAAAAATACCATGATTGGTGTTTGCCTGCTCTGTCTTAGCCAATTCCCAAAACTTCTTAGTAGTGATGGGGTACCCTAAGTGGAGAGTTCTCCAGTTTTGTTGTGTTTATGCAAAAGAACAAGTCAGGTTTATAAAGTCATTTGGCAAATTTAAAAGCGAAGGTGAAGAGAAAACCATATTTCTATAACTTTTGTAAAAATCAAATTCTAGCTACAAAAAGGCAATTAAATAAATGTATGTATCCAAATAGGCTTGATTCAAAAGGTACCCCTTGATAATTCAAATAGAACTTGCTTTACTAACTGTGAATAATCAGCCTAGTCTAGAAGGGAACTCAGTTATACATGTCATCAGTCCAACCAAAAACATCAGCTAAAAGGCAAATGTACTCTAATAGGCCAAGGGTCTTCAAGTTAGCATCCAAATTGGTTAAGTGTTCGTTCTCAGTTCATAAAAACTGTAGTAAATAACTATTGTCCATAAAAGGGGACTAAACAGGGCAGTTAAAATAAACTCAACTGTGCTTCATGTGTCATAGATAAATCTAAAAAAATTGGCAACTTAAGTTCATGTAAATGCTCAAATGTTCAGGATATAGTTATCTATTCATTCCTATTAAAACCTTCAGTGAAAGAATTAAAGTTTTTCTATGTTGTACAAAAAGCCAGAAAGGTGGCTGGTGTTTCTACCTTAACATTGGTGTTTTCCATCAGCAGCAAACCACTCTGCCCCTCACTAGGGCAAAAGGGACCTTGCACTCCTTCAGGGTCTAATCATTTCAAAGTAATGTTTCTTAGCCTAATTGATCTGGTCTTTGTCTTGCAGATAAACAACTTCAGGAATCTAACCTTCATTCATTGCCTGGGCCCCATTTAAACTAAGGTAGTAAAAAGATTTCACCCCTTGTAGGCAGGGTCTACAAGCCCCTCTTTGTCAGCAGGAAGCAAATACAGAAAACGGACCTTCGACCACTTTCCCCTTAAAAGATTTAAGGGGGTGAAATCTCTAGGGGGGATTGTTGTAGGCAGGCAGACAGGGGGCGCCACATGGCAATAAATTCCTAAAGAAGAGCTCCAGAGCCACACCTGATTGAAAGCCGGAAACCAGACTTGATGGGACCATTATCAACAATAGACCCTGGAGGAAGGAAAGGCCAAAAAGGAATGTGTAAATCTCCTGAGGGAGATGAATCATCCTTCCTGCCCAGGACCCAGCTCAAAGGAAGACCCCAGGACATTCCAGTCAAAGAAGACCACTCCCAAAGTCTACTCCCCTTGGCAACGGGGCCCTAGCAACCGAGGTTAAAGCCCCATATGGGAGTAACTTGGGGAGAAATCTATAAAAGCCGTCCTGACCAAAAGGAGCGGCGCACATGCTGCAAGGACACTCATGCTGCCTGAGCCCATGTGGCCAAGCACATGTGGTGCCTGAGCACGTGTGTTGCCCGCATCTCCCCTCTTGAGATGTGTACTCTCTCTTTTACTTGCTCTCCGCCTTTGGAGCAGCCCGCGCTTCTCCCTTGGGCAGCGTTACTCTTTCCCTTTCTTTTTCTCCCTCCCCCCTCACCTAAACCTCCCTCAATAAAACCTATTTTACTTCACTGCTCGTCGACTCCTGAAAATTCTTTTTCTGCGAGGAAGACAAGAACCTTGAGGCAGACCTGGGTAAGGCCTAGGACTGACTTTCCTTTCCTGCAAAGAGCAATTCCTCGCTCCAGCCTGAGTCCGTGGCTCCCCGAGAAACCTCGGGTGGTGGGGATCAACTCCCGTGCCTAGAGATCAAGCGGACCTCAGGCGTGGCTTGACGGCCACCTCGTGGGGCTGGTGGGGCTCAGGCCCACGCCGTGCAGGGGCTCATCGCAGACTTTATCAGTCCTTAGCCTGCCCAGCGGGTCCCGGGTGGCAGAGGCGGCTGGGGAGAAAGCGACCATCTCTCTCTCCTTCCTGCCTCACATAAGTCACCCGTGGGGGTCCACCTGCAACAATTTTACAAGTATAAAATATTAGGCAGCAAAGGATATAGTTAATGGCTTGACATTTCTCTGCCAAGAGAGCACTAGACTGGAGATAATGTAGTAGAAAAGGACCCCTCATTCACTGTTGGTGGGTACATCATCTGGGTCAATTACTATGGAAAACACTACCAACACTTCTTCAAAAGTTAAGAATTGAGCTTCCATATGACCCAGCAATTCCATTTCTTGCATCTACCCCAAGAGCTCAAAATTAATATTGCAAAGAGATATTTGAACTCCTATCTTTATTGCTGCATTATTCACAGTCGCCAAGATTTGAAACAACTGAAGTGTCTGAGAACATATGTGTTGGCAAAAAGAAATTACGGTATATATGCATACTGGAATACTACTCAGGCATAAGCAAAGATGAAATCATGCAAGTCACTGCAACATGGATGAAATTGGAGGCAATCATGCTGAGTGAGGTCAGTCAAAAGAATAATTTCTCTCATATGTGAATATAAAGATACAGAGAGAGGGAATTCAGAACATTTATGGTAATAGGTCCTGAAAGTTGGTCTGCAGAATTAAATCTGCCAGTGAAGAGGGTTGGGGAAATGGGGAAAAGCTTGAGTGGGTGGTCAGACAATGTACACTGGTGGTAGGTGTGTACTAGAGCACTGTATGCCTGAAACACATTAGTAGTACTGTGACTTATGATCACTTACCTTGTATTACTTGTCTTCCCATTGTTCATCAACTTGCTCGGGGGGGTACCAGTAATGTCTCATTCTTTGGGAATGAGGTCCATTATTATTACTGGTTTTGGCATATCGAATACAACACGGGTAGCTTGCCAAGCTAAATAAAATGGAAAGAAAGGTTAATAAATATAAATTGAAAGGCAATAGGAATACCACCTAAATCCACCCATCTATTTTGCTTTGTTTAGTTATTGTTGGGGCCAAACACACGTGTACTCAGTACGTATTCCCAGCTATGCACTCAGGGATCACTCCTGGTGGGGTTTGGGGGACCATATGGGATGCCAGGAATCAAAATCAGGTTGATTGCATACAAGGTAAACACCCACCTGCTGTACTAGTGTTCCTGTCTCACTGCCTATACCGTTCATGTCCTTGCTTTTTCCATTAACTAGATAAACTAGCTAACCCAAGACACGGGAATCTGCTGACAGGAAAAAACTTTTTAAAGTCTCTCAGCCATCATGCAGAGACTCAGATGCACAGGGAGAGCTGCTATATGGCTCTTGCCTAGCTCAGCTGTCCATGAGGCTCCCAGGAGGCAAGATGGGTTTTGGGAGTGGACCTCTGTAGGGCCTCTCAGAAGCAGCTGGATGAGACTCGCTCACCATAATAGCCACCATTTTCGTAGTCGGGACCCCACAGCTCATCAGAACCCACACAAGAGAGACACTGATCTCAAGACCAACTCAGCAGAGCAGTCGAGTTCAAGCCCAGGTAGGTGGTTCTCAGAGGTGGAAGTCACCAGGTTTTCCTAGAGATGGAGCTAGGGTCTCCATTCCCCTCTCTGACCCATCCTGGAGGCCTGGTGGCCCCACCCACAAACTGCCTCAGGGTGATTGGCCATCATGCAGAGACTCAGACACATGGGGGGGAGCTGCCATATGGCTCTCCCTGAGTCACACAGCCTACTGAAACCATCATGTTTTAGAATATATTACAATCCACAATGTGTAAGAAAGGGAAGCGAGAAGGAGAAAGAGAGAGAGAGAGAGAGAGAGAGAGAGAGAGAGAGAGAGGAGAGAGAAAAGAAGGAGATAAAGAACCTGCTGTGGAGGCAGGCTGGGGGAAGGGGGTGGGGACATTGGTGATGGTAGATGGGCACAGGTGGAGGAATGGGTGCTGGAACACTGTAGAACTAAAACTCAAACATGAACATCTTGTAATTGTATATCTAACGGTGGTATAATAAAATATTTACGAAAAAAAAACCTAACAACCTTTTGGATTGCTGAACAGATGTTTAACAAATTCTTTTTGAGTCCCTATGAAAATTCAGAGACTATGTCTAAGAGGGAACCTAGCCTGTTAAAAGCCATGTGGTAGGACCCAAGTTTCTGCTGGAGGTGGGGTACAATGTCATTCAAAGCTACAATCTGAGAAGCTGGTAGATTCAGCCCAGCCTGCCCCGCCCAGACCCACCTGCCCCTTTGAAATTTGGTAACAAGAATCAGTTTTACAGAAAAAGAGGACAGAGAAGCACTTTAATAGCCTTGGGGCAGGGGGAGTGAAGGGAGGAGTTACAAACTGATGGGCATGGAGTGCTTGTTTCCCATGGGAGGCTCCCTGAGGCCCCCATTTATGTGACTGTAAATAAAGATTTCATGCTCTCATCCTTTAAAACATCGGGGACATTCTCAGCATTTCCAACTAGCCCAAATCAGGCAACTCCTAATATTGGAGTCCCACTCCTCCTTTACTCAGCTTTGCACTCACCTATTACTGATCACTGTGACAATGGTTGCAGGGGGAGAAAGTTCCCTCAGTTCCCCTGTTCTGAGTAACAAGGAACTTCCCCTTACCAAAGAAACTGAGCTGTGACCAACTATAAGCAAGGTGGGGAAGGAAGGAGCAGGGAGGACCACACTTCTCAAACGGTAGTGAGCCTAGCCAGACCCCGCCAGGAGTGGGGCAGAAGCTTTGTGGAGGAAAACTGTCCTGGGATCTCAGCGCTTCCAGCAAAGCGTGTTCCCCAAATGCGGGAGATAGAAGAGGAGGCTAGTCGAAGAAAAACTGCTCTCAATAGGGCCACCCCAGTGAGCCCCGCCTCCACTACAGGGTGATTTCACACTTTCCAGCAGGGAGCTAATGACTGGGGGTGTGGCTGCCCCCGAAGAATAGCTCCCCTCTTCCGGCAGCCTTTAACCAGGGTCAACAGGCCTCCGGTTGCTATGCAAAGTTAATGAGTCTCCAGAGTAATTCAAGGAAGGTAAAGGGGCCTCCCTGGCCCTGGGCCCTTGATAAGGTACCCACTGGGCTGCTCTTTGTCTCTGCTGCCTGGGAGCCAGGGAACACTCCACCTACTCCTTGTAAACTGCGACCACAAGGCTTGCCTGTCCACCATTCACAGCAGGACCAGGGAAGGCCAGCTTGTAATGGGAAGCAGCCAAAACTTGCGTGCACACACACCCAAGTCCCATGCTCACTGCCCCCAGACTCTGTTCACCAGCCTGCTCCAGGTTCTTCCCTACACTGTGACTCCACAATACACACAGACTAGTCACAGCCTGCGGCTTTGCGTACCTGACACATCAAAGATTCCAGAGTGCTTATTCCTCTAGGTATAAGCACTTAAGGTATTTGGACTGTCTCTGCTGCAAAGTAACTCCAAAGATACTGCTTGCAAGGGCATTATAAAACACATTAACTAGAGGGCTCAGTCAGGAGCTTAGAGTGGATAAGGCACTTGCCTTGTAGGTGGCTGACCAGGGTCAGATCCCCAGAGCTCCCTATTGCCATGCGGTGCCTGAGCCTTTTCAGGACTGATTCCTGAGCACAGAGTAAACACTAAGCACTGCTAGGTGTTGCACCTAAACAGAAAGAAAACCCAAAATGGAGGTGGTAGGCTGGGAGATCATTAAGGGAAAAGTAGAGATTTGAGCCCTGTGATAGAAACACAGCTTCTGTGAACCTAGAGGGTTTTGTCCTTGCCTTTGCCCTGACACAAGCAAGCTACTCTAATCATATATAGCTTCCATAATCATTTGGCATTGTGACTTATAGTTTTACAGTATACTATTCACATATGTGGTTTCATTCGATACGTAAGGGGAAAGAAAAAAAATGGTTGATAACATTCCTCACATATTTATTTCAGATTCTGCTGCACTGGAAAGGCCCAGCTCTGGGTGTGCTTAAGGAGATGATGGAAACCAATCATCAGCTTTACCCATTTGTGCAACTTCTCCCCACTCCCCGGAAAAATGGCGTATGTGCTGGCTTGCTCACACAGCGCTTACCTCCACTCTTGGCTCTGAGAACAGCTTCCCCCACATAAGCGCTGCAAAGGAGTGAGAAGATACTTTGCTTCAAATAGAGCCTCATCCCTAAAGAGCTACAAATCCTTGTTTTATACAATCTGAGGCCCACTAGGGGACTGAATTACACTCAAACGCTGTTCCCATTGAGAGCATCTACATTTGCCAAAAGCCCAAACGTGTAGACAGCAGACAAATTAAACTGTGCCAAGGAGGATGTGGAGAGGAGTGAGGGAGATGAGAACCTAGGCTGAATAACACACAGCTCCAGTAGAAATGCTGGGAGAGTTTTTGAGACATATGGTCCTTACTGTCAGATCTTTATGGCTTATCCACTAGGGTTTTGTCTGTTTATATGTACAGCTCACTCATTGTCTCTCCATTTATATTGGGTTTATGGATAGAGGGGCTTAACGCCTATGTATTTATATGGTTGGCAAATCTCCTTTGGTGTGTCTGTTCTTATTCTTCAACTTTAAATACTTCTAGATACTTTCCCATTTTGGGTTCCACACCAAACTCTGTGGCTGAATGAAAGCATCTTTTAGGCTATTGTCTGTCTCTGATTATGCTGGGCTTAACCCCTCCCATGCTTTTTAAATTGGACTTAGAAAATATGGTCCATCAAGTGAGGGAAGGAGGAGAGTTAGCTGCCTCTCCAGACATCTATTTCCAAAACAACATGGCAGGCTTTACCAGTGTCCCAAAAAGCCTCAGCCATCCAAATTGTAGATATGAAAATATCACTGCCTGATTATTAAGGAGAAAAGTATTACATTGCAGATAAAAAGATGTTGATCTTATAAACATAGAAATATAAGAATATGGGAGAGGTATACAGAAGTTAAGGAATTTGTCTTGCACACAATTTATACATGTCTGATCCATGGTACTCCATACGATCCCTTGAGCACTGCCAGGAGTGATCCCTGAACACAAGAGTAAATCCAGAGTATGGCTAGATGTGGTCTAAAAACAAGAAAGAAAGAAAGAAAGAAAGAAAGAAAGAAAGAAAGAAAGAAAGAAAGAAAGAAAGAAAGAAAGAAAGAAAGAAAGAAAGAAAGAAAGAAGGAAGGAAGGAAGGAAGGAAGGAAGGAAGGAAGGAAGGAAGGAAGGAAGGAAGGAAGAAAGAAAGAAGGAAAGGAAGGAAGGAAGGAAGGAAGGAAGGGAAGGGAAGGAAGAAAAGAAGGGAGGGAGGGAGGGAGGGAGGGAAGGAAGGAAGGAAGGAAAGGAAGGAAGGAAAAGGAAGAAGGAGGGAAGGAGGGAATGAAGGAACAAAGGAACAAAGGAAGGAACGAAGAAAGGAAGGAAGAAAGGAAGGTAGGAAGGAAGAAAGGAAGGAAGGAAGGAAGGAAGGAAGGAAGGAAGGAAGGAAGGAAGGAAGGAAGGAAGGAAGGAGGGAGGGAGGGAGGGAGGGAGGGAGGGAAGGGAAGGGAAGGTAGGAGATTCCACCTGTGCGTTCAGCTGCCACAGTCCCTTCTCCCCATCTTGTCATCCTGAGCAGCTTTGTCCTCTGTATTGGAACCCCCTACCGCTTCCATCCCCCCACCACCATACTTCCAACCTGACTACTAGAATAGTTTTAATTACAAACGGAAAAAAGAATACTGGTGTGAGTTGGTGACTTTGTCCTTTAACCCTGGCTGTCAAAGGCCCTTATGACCCTATTCCAGTTATACTTTAAATTTGGAATTTTTTTATTCTCTGGTTTTGTTTGTTTGTTTGTTTGTTTGTTTGTTTGTTTGATTTCTGTCTTTGGACCACACCAGGCAGTGCTCAAGGCAAGGCTTATCCCTGACTTTGCACTTAGGGATCACATGTGGTGGATCTGGGGCACTATCTGTGTATTGGAAACTGAACCTGGGTCAGTCTCAGGTAAGGTGGCACACTCACTGTACTATCTCTCCAGCCCTTGAAATTTTTCTGATGTTAGAGGAACTCTTTCTAGTTTGTCTTTCATAACAGAATCACAGCGTGCCTTTTAAGTGAAAATTACAGGCTTTCACATACTGAAGCTGCCTTTACCCAATGCTTTGCCTTGCTTTGATTTGACCATTCCAATATTTTTTCTGATAGATCTGAGTGTTGATTATTTAGAATGGTAAATATCCCAGCCCTTCAGAAATAGAATTTATTGGTACAGATTCTCAAGGTCTTTGTCCTTAAATAGCCAAAATTGAAGCAAGAGATTGCAGTTCAGATGGCCAAATTCAGAAATCATTTTATTTGGGAGAAAGAAAAGGAAGAGAAAAGAAGGCAGGGAAACTCCCAGATTATGTGAGTGGGGGGGCTAAGAGTATTCCAGAGAAAGGCAGAAACATTTTCCCTCTTAGACCTTTTTAACACAAAGGGGGGTTAGGATGTTGAGATGGTTATTATCTGCTCATTGATTATCCAGGTTATTAAGCACCACCGAGGCACACTGACATTCCCGAGGATCATATTCCTAATCTCTCCTTGCCTTCTCTTTGTCCCTATCATTATCAGTCATCCAACATTCCCTGGCTAGGCCTTGCCCATGAATAACTGAATGCTGCACATTCGCTATATTTTCATTATTATTAATTCTGGTGTCCAGTTTTGGTCACACCTGGTCATTCCCAGTGATTATTCCCAGCTCTGATAATGGAGCTGTTCCCAGTGATGCTCGGGGACCAGGGATGGAACCTGGGCATGCGGTACAAGGGATGGAACTTGGGCACTCTTGCTTAGGCTATTGCTTTTCTCTTGGGCCCTCCACATTCATTTTAAAGCCCACTTTGGAAGTCATGAGTTTTGTCAACATGGAGCTGCGAAGGTCTCTCTGCAGGCTGGCCTTCAGTCCTTAATGGGCTCCGGGTCTTGGGCTCCTAGGAAATCACCATGTGGAGAGTGCTTTTGTGGACTACAGAACTGACACTGTTCCATGACTTCCAGAACCAGTCTTGGGTGTTGCTACGAAATCTTCACCCCGCGCCTGCAGCTGCTCTCTGCTCCTCACAATCACTTCCACATGCCTCGTCAGACCCAGGCGGAAATGTCCTTGAGTGCGGTTTGACCACACACATTGATGAGGACCCCTCTCTCACGCTCAAGTGGCGGCAAGAAATGTTTTATGGTATTTACTTAAAAGCTAGCTTTTCACAAAGGTCTTCAGTCTAGACAAACTCTGCTGTTTTTCTTGCTGGCGACCTCATTTCTTGTAGCAAAACGACTTCACAGCTTGTTCCAGAGAAATCCATAGGAGAATCATTGTCTCTACTCCTGTGTGGACTTGGTCAGGGACCCAATCTGGCCTCAAGACCCATTCACCACAGGAGAGATTCATTGCAGATACACACAGTGCAAATTTTCCTTAGAAATCATGGGTCATTGATTTCCTCAGGGAAGATGAGAGACACAAAGAGAGATATAAAGATCCATATAGAGTGAGGGCATGTCAGATTGCCTGGTCACCCAATGCTGCCACACCTTCACCCAGAGAAACAGATCAGCCTCTGCTCTGCTCCCATCAGGCTCCTTCAGAGGCAAATGGGAACCTTCTCCTCTCCCCTAGACTGCCCAAGAAGCTTGATATCCTATGGAAGCAACAAGATACAACTCAAAGAGCTGAGCCAATGTGCCTCACTTTCTGGCTTTATGAGGGTGTCTCTTTGAAAGAGAAAGTATGTGTCAGTTCCTCTCCACTTTATCAAATGTCCAGAGGTGAACTCAATTTTGTTTCATTTTATTTTTGTGTTTTGGGGGTCATCACTCTGTGGTGCTCGGGGTTACTCCAGCTCTGCACTCAGGGATCACTCCTGGCAATGCTTGGAAGACCCTGTGTGGTGTGGGGGATTGAATCAGGGATAGCTGTGAGCAGGACAAGCACCCTCCCCACTGTACTACCCTCCAACCCTGAATAAACTTTCAAGCAACTGTTTGCCTTGCATGAAACTCAGTCCCTTCCCCCTCACTGAGAATCAAGTATAAACTGTCAACCAAGATCAGGTTGAGTTTTTGGTCACACTGCACTGGAGGATTTGGCTTATGAAAGTCATTTCATAGAGTGTCCCAACATCAAAATAAAGGGACACTTGCTTTCTAATAAACTTACTCTTTTTATCTCTCTCCTTTTTTTTGATCATATCCTTGAAGGAGGATCCATGTGCTTGGGCCCACTGCTCAGGAGAATTGCAGGAAGCCTAAGGTTTCTTACCATTCACTGTCCTCATACACTTAGATTTGTTTGATGAGGCAAAAACATGAAGCAAAGACATTCCTGAGTTCACCATACCCTTAAGTCATGTCCATTGAGTGAGATAAAGAGAGAGACAGAGACAGAGATTCTCTTGGTCAGAGAGATAATCCAGGGACAAAGGTGTTTCTCTTGTACACAGTCCACCTGGTTCAATCTCTAGCACTGCACATGATCCCCCAAGCACCACCAGGAGTGATCCCTTGCACACAGCCAGTAATAAGCCTTAAGCACCAATGGGTATGACCTAAAATAATAAAAATAGAGACTCTCTTATATCATCATGCCAAATGTCACTCAGTCTGACACATATAACCATTAAACTACTATGATCATCTCTAATAGGACATTGAATTTCCTCTGGAAAAGTTAGTTCCTAAGGTATACTTGATTTTTCCCCCAATGAGTAAAAGGCAAAGCTTTCTTATGCAAAATGTGTATTAATAGTTCCCAAATGTGTCAATGCCCTAACTCTGAATGAATGAGCTGAGGCTTGGGAATGATACAGTAATGAGCACTGGGGTTCACTCCGATGCACTCAATTGCACAAGCCTTCTCTAACAGAATCAGAAATACAGGCTGTACTCCACGCTGAGTGGGGCAAGTGGGTCATGGCCCAACCAGGTCCTAGAGGGACTTTCCCAACTGACAAGGAAGAAGAGTTGCTTGGCTTTGCAGGTATGTTCTTTAGATACTAAAAGGCATCTGCCAACATTGCTGTCTGCTTAATGTTGGCTGACTTTTTAAAAGATAGCAATTATAAGAGGATATTTTTGGAGAGTAAACTATTCATAGACACAGATGTTTAACTGGAAAATTCCTGCTCTGAACATATTCTTTTAAGATTGCAAAAAGAATTATACATGTAAATCTCCAGAAAGCAAGATAAAAATGATAGTCTAAAATATTTATCAGTCACCCTGAACCATAATTAGATTCTATTTGTTCCAAAGTACTCTGCAAAGTAATGCTGGTACTTGACAGAACAACAATGAAGCAAATAGAAACAAAGCCCCCATCATTAACCAATCAGTAGCAACAGTAATGGCAATAGAGCCACTGTCAGGTCATTTTCAGGACACATAACTGCACTTGGATCCCTGAGTCTGGTGTCAGGGTACCTGCCCAGGTCTTCCTTCTTTCACTCATTTGACATGAAAGCAAGCTTTGGAGCAGAAGTTCTAGAGTCTGGCTCAGACTTTGTTAAATTGTGTAGCCGATCTAGGGAATCCTCCCCTACCCAACAATTACCCAATGTTTCAATCTCATCCAGTTATTTGGAGAGTCTACTCCCAAATGCACAGGAATTTAAGGCCGCAGGAGTCTTTCCTGTAACATCAGCTGAATCAAATGACTTCACCATTGCAAGTGAAATCAATGCCTGGAACTCACAGCTCTTTGCATTAGAAGAGAGTAATACTGGCTGAGTCACTGCTCTCTCCAGAAAGCACCTCAAAATGAATCATCTCTGTTCCTTGTTTACTGTCATTTTGCAATAATTACATTTACTATGCTGCCTTAACCTTCATTATACTATCACTTGTTTATTATAAAGACAAATTTTATTCTTCTATCATTTCTTAGACTTGGATTTAGGGAAATTGTTCTGTCATCATTGTTGTTTTATTTTTAGTCTTTGTTTTCAGGGCCATAATCATGCTCAGGGCTTCCTCCTGGCTCTGGACTCAGGGAAAACTCCTAGCAGGTTTCAGGTAATCATAATTGGTGCCTGGGATTGAATTTGGGTCAACTACATCCTTGACAAGCACTCTAACGCACTGTAGCAATGTTCTCTTTCCCTTTTTGATTTTTATTTTTAAAAAAAATCAAGTAATTCATCAAAATATACACCACCTGTAAACTTTGAGACTGCACTTTCTGCTCTGTAAGCTACTTGATATCAATTTAAAATGTGCTGATTGGTAGCTAATATCAACAGTGTAGAATAATGATTATTGTCTTCAGACACTGTATTGTGATTCATTGTATGGCAAGTCAAGAATGTTGTCTCGTTTGCCAAGGCATCGAAAATCAGATGGACTGGACATGTAATGTGATTTGGAGACTACCGCTGGACTAGAGCCATTACCGACTGGATCCCACAGGATGTCAAAAGATCACGTGGCCGCCCACCTACAAGATGATCAGACTTCTTCGTCAAGACCCTAAACAAACGGTTTGAGGCTCTTCATATTCCTGAAGCAACCAGATGCCATTGGGCTACACTGGCATGTGATAGAGTCAAATGGAAATGTTACTGGTGCCCGCTCGAGCAAATCAATAAATAACGGGATGTCAAGTGATCAAGTGTATGGCAAAATGTCTGTTGACCGCACGTGTGGGCCATGCTATAGACTCAGAAGGGGAAGAGCCTGATACTGAGCTTACTTACATATTTGGGAGGGTTAGAGAGGAAGCAACAGACAGAAAAACCAAGTAACACAGATATTATGAGCCTCTCAACAACCCATTTATATTTCAGCACTCCGCACAACTTTTTCTCTTTGTGTGTTTGTTTTGAACCAGAGACACAGATACAAAGGGCAGAGAGCTGCTGCTGGCTCTCCTTGTGCTCAGCTGATCGTGAGGCATCCCGGAGGGAAAGCAAGTTCTAGCCCTGACCCGCCATCCCAATAGAGCCTCACAGGAAGCCAGAAGAACCCCCACACCATGAGGGTTGCCATTTTCAATATGTGGACTCCACAAAAGTCACTCCTTTTTCAAGTCCGCCCAGGTATGCTGATCCAGAGACTCACAGACATGGCGCAGAGCTGCTACCAGCTCTCCCTGTGCCCAGCCAATCACAAGGCACCTGGGAGGGATGGCGGGTTCTAGCCCTGACCCGCCACCCCAGGAGAACCTCACAAGAAGCCAGACCATCCCCCAACTCCATGAGGGCCGCCATTTTCCACATCAACTTCTCAGAACTCCACCCAGCAGAAGAGCTGATCACAAGCCCGGTTCATCAAGAAATGCTGGAGATCAGAAGTGACTACAAAAGTATGTCACCCGCACGGCAGAGCCTGGCAAGCTACCCATGTCATATTTTATATACCAAATACCAGTAATAATTGTAGACCTCATTCCCATGACCTAATGGAATGGTTTGAGGCTCTTTATGTTCCTGGAGCAAGCAGATGCCCTTGGGCTCTGCTAGCATGAGACAGGACATATGGAGATGTTACTGGTGCCTGCTTGAGCAAATAGATGATGAATAGGAAGACAGTGAGACAGTGATACACTCCTACAAACAAAATGGTAGTCAGGGTTTATTCGCTGACTACCTGAGAGTAATCAGTATACTCTAAACTTTGTCCTTGTGATCACTCGTGGCCTCCAAGTACTCAAGGGGACCATGCACTTCCAGGGATAGAACCTGGGCCTCCGCATAGACTCCGTGTGCTCTCTCTTGGCCTCCCACAAAACAAAACTACTAAATGCTTGTGATCAACCAGAGGCCTCTTCACTAACAAAACAGTTGATCCACATGTTATATGTGTTCTTACAATAAAAGAAGATAGAGAAAAGAAACTGTTAGTAAGAAAACCATATGGAGGAAAACATGCATTTCCAGTACTTGAATATATTTATCAACACTATCCGTTTACATCCGCTGCTTCCAAGAAAATGCCAGCTCACGTGAATTGCACAGTACATCCTTATGTGTTTCAAATCTACTAGAGCAAAAGAATGAGAAAAGAAGGCTGGGAGACTGCATGCAGTACCAGGCACTATCAGTGTGTGTGATCAGTTGGAGGTGCTAGTGGCAGTCCCTCAAATAAGCTGTGTCCGAGGAAAAGGAGGAGAAGCCTGACTCCTTCTCATGGCCAGAGCTGACCAGACAAGGAAGCAAGAGAAGCCAATGGAAAAAGGCAGAGAGGGTTTCTGACCCAGCTCAGCCTAAGTGCTAAGATTTCGAGCTTAGTGGACAACATATGTAGGTCCTGGAGTAAGAGGATCACAGTGCCTAATGACTGATTCTCAGGGGACTTGGCAAGGACCATGGCAAGCCCATGGCAATGACCCATGTTAAAGACACATTAAAGGGGGCCGGAGCGATAGCACAGCGGGTAAGGCGTTTGCCTTGCATGCAGCAAAACCAGGTTCGATCCCTGGCACCCATATAATCCCCGAGCACTTCCAGGAGTTATTCCTGAGCAAAGAGCCAGGAGCAACCCCTTAGCATTGCCAGGTGTGACCCAAAAAGTAAAAAATAAAAAGACACATTAAAGAAGAGAGAGCTTTCCTATCTTAAGTACTTTAAGATACAAAAGCCACTAAACTATGATTTTAAATTTTGCTTTGTGGGGGAGGGGGTGGCATTGTGTCCCTGATCCTGGACAGCAGAAAGAGCAACAGGAAACTAAAAAATCAGAGAAGAATAAGATTCAGTTCCTAGAAAAGGTGTTAAGTCAAGGTTTTACTGACTGAGTACAGACAAATGAGGTGTTATTCAGGTGCCAGCAGAGGGGTGGTCTCAGACCCCAAATAGTAGTGAGGGGATAGCTCTGTCACTTATTTATTTTGGTTTGGGGAAGGGTCACCAAAGATTCCCAATGAGAGGCAGCGCCTCAAATGGCAAAGATCCAGTGCTCTGAAATGAGATGTTTCTGTGCGATACAGAAAGGTTTCCCCAATAGAGAAGTTATTTCTGTCATTTATTTGTTGCTTTAAATAAAGAAAAAAAAATAGAAAAAGGAAAAGAAAAGCAAAGAAAAAGAACACCTAATCCATAAAATAACCCAGTTTCACTCTTCTGGGCAGTTGTGATGTGATGAAAGTTTCTGGTGAGACCTAAGGACCCTGTTTAACTTCAATTTCAAATAACGCATTCACCAAAGTAGCACGTGTCACGAAGGTCCAGTTTTCCACAGTCAGTACAGTATCTTTCTGTTCTTTGGGGGATAGGGTGTGTGGGGGTGGGGGGGGGGGGGAGGTTGAGCCACATCTTGAGGCACTCAGGGGCTATTCCTGGTTCTCTGCTCAGCAGTGGTGACCCCTGGCAGTGCTCAGGGAACCACATGCAGTGCCTGGAATGGAACCACAGCCAGCTGCAGGGAGAGGGTGTACCTTTCTATTGTACCATGATAGAGTTTACTTTGGATCTCACCCATTTGAACTATGCTATAATATTTATAAGTAAATATACTACTTTTTTTTACGATTCTCCCAACTCCACAGCCTTTACAGGTGATTGCTTTTTTTCAGTCTAGAGATCTACCATAAAAGGAAGAAATCTATTAAAAACATTTGGGGGCTGGAGCGATAGTCCAGCGGGTAGGGCGTTCACCTTGCATGTGGCCAGCCCATGCCAGTCCGGGTTCGATCCCTGGCATCTCATATGGTCCCCTGAGCACCGTCAGGAGTAATTCCTGAGTGCAGAGCCAGGAGAAACCCCTGAGCATTGCCGGGTGTGACCCAAAAAAAGCAACAAAAAAATTGAAGTAGAGACTGGCAGCATCAAAATTTCAGACTTACAGTATCTAGTAGCTCAAGCTGTAAATTCTTGGTTACAAACATTTGTGACCTATATAATTACCAGAAAGTGATGATGATGCAAAAAGATAAAAATCACAGAAACATTAATTTTTTTAATTTTAAAAGACATTATGAACACAAATAACATTAAATGCCCAAAGTTCATTATGACATAAAGCATCTCCTGTGAGTCTCTGTGGATATAACTGTGAGAGAGGTAGTTATCAGCACACACTTACCATGGACAAGTGGTGGACTATACTAGCATATGCCCCATCCTTGTGTTTCACCAAATCATCTCATTCAGATTCTATGTCAAACACCAAAATTTTGTCTACACTGAGCTCTCAGTTGTCAAATAGCTAAAAGGTGTTTGCATTTTCGGGAAATATATTCATCAGGAATCATGTAACATTTCAGTGGAGGGAAATAGGATGAGCTTGAGTCTTCCTTGTTTCCAATATCTAATATCAGATAATATAAATATGGTAAAATGGCAGCAGAGAACAAGCCATTTTAACTAAAGGAGCAAAGAGCTAGAGTCATTTATTGGGGCTGGAGAAACAGTAAAGGGGTTAAGGCTCTTGCCTTGCATGAGGCTGACCTAGATTTTTCCTAGACATCACATATTGTACCCCTGCACCTCCTGAAGTGGGCTCTGAGCACTGTCAGGTTTGCCACAAGCCCCTTAAAAATGATCATTAAAACTTCCCAATACTTTTACGGGTCACTAGCCACTAACCCTATTTGAACTTCTGGTGGACTTTTGTTTTTACCAGGTGAGAGGGCTAACTATGTTTACATGTCACAAACCAATGTTACCATTTTAGTTTTTCACTGAGGTTAGGTTGATATACAAGATTGCACATGTTTTAGAGGTTCAGTTTCTCCAGCAGGTTTTGATTTTCCCTCCCTCTATTCCTTCCTGTCATATTATTTTTAATCAAGTCAATATATACTTATCACTGTAGAGATCTGTTTTCCTCAACTCTTTTCTGTGACTTCCTGCCAATCCTGTTTCATTTCTTTAGTCACCCCCTGTCCCAGCAGTTATTCTTTAGTGTTGCCCTGTGGCCTATCATTCACACAATTTTCTCCAGTGGTGATCTTGGAATATCCTGGGGCAATATGACCCTCACTTGACAACTGCAGGTATAGATAAACCTTATGAGGGCTAAGATTTCTATCATATAAAAATTCATTTATAATTAATTTACTAACTTACTAATCAGCTAAACTGCCAACCATTCTATTTTTTACAGCAAAATTGCCTTGCAACTAAAATTGCCTTAGTTAAGCTGCAAAAGCATGTGCACCAAAAGTACTTGACTCAAACATTTGTAGTACAACAACCTAGAACCCGAGTCATATTCAGAAACAGCAAACACATACTAAGGAAGAATTCAGATCCTATTTTTGTTTTTGCTCATGATCAACATGGAGTTAGTCTACATATGTACAAAGGAAGACTAAAATCTTTTGAGGGAAAATACATTGCTCAGACTGGGAGGAGAAAGAAAGGCAGGGATAACAATCATTTGAAATCAGGGAGTATACAAAGCAAAAATGCTGCACTTTAGAATGCTGGGCTTTAGGTTTTTTAGATTAGTTTAGTTTTCTGGCTTGGGGGCCACACCCAGCAGTACTCAGGGGCTACTCCTGACTCTGTGCTCAGAAGAGATACCTGGTGGTGTTCAGGGTACCAAATCTGGTACCAAGGATTTGGACTAGGGTCCCAGGAGCAGGTATCCATTTTAGTTTTAACCCTCACTATTCAATTGCATGAACATGTTCCTAAGCACTTTTCCAATATTCACATAGATGGGTTTAAAAGACCTTTCACTGACTCCTAACTGATGCTTCAGTAACTCAAGTTTGCATTATACAGATTTCACTCAGTGAATTGGGTGGGCTGTACTGGAACAAAAAGATGTAAAGAAGTTTGTGCATCCAGTAGCTTAGGGTTACCACTGCAAGATGATAGGCTCAGATTCAAGATGTCAAACCTCCAAGGGGTCCCAAAGAGGAACCTTAGGGGCTGGAGTGATAGTACAGAGGGTAGAGCATTTGCCTTGTACATGGCAGGTCTGGGTTCAGTCCTCAGCATCCAATATAGTCCTCTGAGCACTAACAGGGGTAATTTCTGGGTATAGAACTAAGGGTAACACCTGAAAATTGCTGGGTATGACCCAAAAAAGCCAAAAGAAAAATAAAACACTGAAGTGGAACTCTAAAATTCCTAATAGAATTGATAGCATGGGAGCCCAGAGAAAGAGATCGGGTGGAGGAAAAGAAATACGGGGGGGGGGGGAGCAGGAGCAATAACACCGTGGGTATGTTGCTTGCCTTGCACCTGGTTCAATCCCTGACACCCTTTATGGTCCCTTGAGCCCTGCCAGGAGGGATTTCTGAGCACAGAGCCAGGAGTGAGTCCTGAGCACCACTGGGTGTGACCAAAAATAAAAAGGAAAAAGAAAACACACAGAGGAGGTTCTGCTTTCCAGTTGAGGACTTTAAGGTGCACCAAGAACAACAGCTGAATCTTGGGCCTTCGTACCAGGTTCAGACTCCTGCCCATCCATTCATGTGCCGAGCCACCTTAAACACAATACTTTCTTCCTGTCTTCCAGCTTTACAGTTCCATCCCTAAAAGAAGAATGCAATTTTTTAAATAGGGACTGCAAGGATCCAATTCAATAATTTATATAAAGTGCTGATCTGAAGCAGTGCTTGGTAAACATTTAATGAATGCTTGCTCTTATTAACCTGAATAAAACCTTTAGTAGTAAAGCACAGAAATGCTTATATTTGAATTCAAACTAAATTATGAGGAATATTTCCCTCAGGAACTTCAGGAGCAACCCCTGAGCATAGAACTGGGAGTAGCCCTGAGAGGGCGAGGCGGAGGCTGGCATGCACCTCCCTTCAAAAGAACCAGATAACACTTGCTTTTTTTTTGGGGGGGAGGGGGCAATGGGGCCACACACAGTTGTGCTCAGGGTTTACTCCTGGCCCTCCATTCAGGGATCACTCCTGGTCAGGCTCAGGGTCTATATGTGGAATCAAATATAGGTCAATGCATGCAAAGCCAGAATCTTAATTTGCTTTATTCTCCCTCCAGCCAAATATGGATAATATTTATTGGTAGAAAAATGAACATAAACTTCAGATGTCCTAACTATCAGATAGCTATTAACCACCATGCCTGGGGCCAGACTTGAATACCTAAAACTTTCCTAAAAGGAATCATTTGGATTGCGTTTCTTTCCTCTTGGGTTAAGCTCCCAATTCTCTGGTACTTTGCAGCCACCATTGCAGGTCCTGTTGGCTCTCCGCACAAGCCTGAGATGAGCTTGTAAAACAAGCCTCAACTCAGCAACAGCCAGGGCTTGTAAAACAACAGCCTCCAGCCAGGCTCCAGGCTGCTTCTGGACCTGATACCAGGAACAATTTGCTTCTACAGAAGGGGGTCATGTGGTCCCCAGAAGGTGGACGGGTTTAGAGTTCACAAGGTCCAGGAAGCCCCTGTTGGTGCAGCCTGGCCCACACCTCCATCCATGCCTGTCCCCCAGAGTGGAACAGTCTGCAAAGCTTCGCATTCCCGAGGCTCCCTGGAGGGCTTTGGGACTGTGAACAAAATGGCAGTGACAGCCCCTCCCTCAAGAGCAAACTTTGAAATCTGTCGCTGTTTGCCAGTGGCTCTAACCCAAATGTCAGCCACCGCTGGTGTCCTCGTAAGCTGTGGTCACACCAGACGGCAGTGTTTATCTGCCCGGGCCTCTCTGAGAGTTCGGGAGCCCGTGTGTGCTCCCCTTCCCGGCTGGCTGCAGAAAAGACCATGAAATCCCTGAAATTGAATTGTTTGAAGTAAAGCTGTGCAGGTCACCAGGGCCCCCTCGGATCTGAGGGGGGGGCACAGCTAAATCCCCGCTTCACATTTCACAATGAAGCTGGGGCCCCAGGGAGACACCAAAAGTTTCCCCAGAAGTTTTGGCCAATGGCTCCTCGGAGGTGGGGTGAGGAGGCCCCCATGGGTTCAGCGGCTTTCTTTAGGGGGCACAGTGCAGGATTAGACCACCAGCTGTTTTCTTCTTAGCTGGTTTTGTTTACCAGTGTCTTGAGCTAAATGACATGGGAGGCTGGGCTACAGAAGTCTGGGCCATGGCATTTTTGCTGCCTCACTTGCTTCCATTCACCCTGAGACAGCAGGGCAGGTGGTTCCAGGGGAGCTCCCCACCCCCATCCTTGCCTGGCTGTTCATGAGACTTGTGGAGCGTAGGGGAGAGGGACACCATCTTCATTGCCCTGATTCAGCCTAGGGGTGGCAGGGTGGGAGGACTCAGCCCCCTCCAGAAAGCCAGTCTTGTAGATGAACTGATTCTTGGGCCCTGACTGGCTGGGATGAATCAGGGACCCAACTCGAGAATCTCTAGCTCCGATTCTCCCTGTTCCCTGTCGTCAGGGATGCTGCTGATTTTATTGCAACCCTGAATCCCATTACCCTGCATCAAGGCTGCTAAGAGTGAGAACATTTACCACAAATTAAAACACACACACACACACACACACACACACACACACACACACAGCAGGCAGGAAGCAGAGCATGGCAGCGGCCCCACATCTGCTGGCCAAGTTGTTGCTGATAATTAGATTTCTAGCTTTTTCTCTGCAGAATCCACCAAGTGCTCCTAAAGGGGTTGCAGGTGATTTTCCACTGGAAGAGAAGCAGCCACCCATCGGGCCACCTCCTCCAGCCCCCACCCACCAGGATGGGGTCTAGGAATTGCTGCCCACTAGTGTCTATAATTCTGCCACCCACAAATCAGTACCCCTCTTCCCTGCAAGGCACTTCAGCCCAAGGAGTACAAATTTTGAAATGTTCTGGGTTTTATTTTTGGGGGGTTGTTGTTTTGTTTTTTGGGCCACACTTAACAGAGCTCAGGGCTTAATTCTGCCTCTGTGCTCAGGGATCATTCCTGGTGGGCTATGGGTTGCCTGGGATTAAATCCCAGTCAGGTGCATGCAAGGCGAGTGAATGCTCTCTGTCCTACCCCTCTGGCCTAACTAATGTTATATTTGAACTTGAGTTTCTGGTGGCATGTGCTGGATCTGTTCCCACAGGAAGTCAAAGGTGTAGGACTGGAGAGTCCAGACCTCACTTGGGTCATGTTGATGCTCCATCCACCCCCCACACAGGCTCCAGGCATGCATAAAGCTTCTCCATCTATACCACTGCCTGCACCCATTGTGTATTCTCTGGGACTCTCAGAGGCACAGTGACCAACCACCTTCCTTTTGAGAAGAAGGGACCCAGGAGCACTCAATTTTTGTCTACATCTGACCCCACCAGCTTTTTTGCTTTTTGGTCACACCCGCGATGCTCAGGGGTTACTCCTGGCTCTGCACTCAGGAATTACTCCTGGCGGTGCTCAGGGGACCATATGGGATGCTGGGGATCGAACCCAGGCTGGCGCAGGCCGGCCATGTGCAAGGGTCTATCGCTCCGCCCCCCCACCCCCCATCAGCTTCTAAGGACTGAATTACCTTTACACTGAACTACACATTGTTGTTGTTGATGTTGTTTGGGGTCACTCCACTCGCAGTGCTCAGGGACCACATCTGGCTCTGGGCTCACCCAAGTTAGAAATCAGAGGTTATCACAACCTCATGTTAGAGTAATTTTCTAGACTGCCTCACAGATCTAAGAAATAGTTTTACTTACTTGATTATAATTTTATTCTTAAAAGATGGAACTCAAAATATTTAGGTGGAAGAACTGCATAGAGCAGGATACATGAGGTGTGAAGAGTCCATGTCCCCAACCCACCAGCACCCCACTCTCCTGAAATCTTCCTGTATGCTAATCCCAAAGCACTGCAAATCCAATTTTTTAGAGTTTCTATTGGAGGCTTCATTATATAGGAGTTATTGATTAGCTCACAGGTATGGGGGATTGACTCAACCTCCAGCTCCTCTCCCTTACCAGGAAGTTCCCATAAGCTGGTCACATGGTTTGTTCTCCTGGCAATCAGTGCCTTTCCTAAGGTACTTTCCAAGATCACCACATTAAAGTAACCAAACACATCTCTACTGCTCGTCTCGGGAAATTCCAAGGGTTTTTGGGGAAACTGCAGGCTAGGAATCCAGAACAAAGACCAATTATATATTTTCCTCATATGTTCCAATATTACAGATATACTAGAAACTGACAGTACACAAAACAAGACCCTGAAATGAACACATGACAAGCAGATGTGATTAGAATCACAAGTTATGAAATGAAAGCTAAGGAAAGCAGAATAAAGCATAAATGGTCTCTACTAATGTTGCATAATTACCTCAATCACTTTAACAACGTTCCACATCAATGTAAGATATTAATGGCAAAGAGATGATATGTAGGGCATGTGGGAACTCTCTCCTTTCTTTAAAACTTTTATGTAAATCTAAGGGCTCTGGAAAATACTGATGACAAAAATTTATTTGTTCTACATTAACAATGTTGATCCCTAAGCCTTAAAATGCAATCTTATCAGTGATTGAAAGAGCAGAAGGCTAGAGGATTGACAGTTCACCGCCCTTGCCCCCCACCCCTACCTCTGCCACGAATGGTCCTGAGAGCCTTCAGACTGCCTCTCTACAATCTGCAACCATATTTGTCAAGTGAAACAGGAGGAGAATTAAACTCCCACCCCTCGTTTCAAATCTCTTTCTGATTGGCAGATCTCAATCCTACAAAACCGCACCTCCAATCCAGCAATGTCCACAGAAGAATACTTAGGCACAAGGGACCAGACAAGCACAGATGATCCAACACACTTGCTGTCACCAATACTGAGCCATACATGTCACCTGTCATCTACCACCGCCTCCCCATTGCTCTTACCTGTGCATCTACTTTGCTCATTATTGTCCTGCCTAACTCCCATGGGTCCTCCACTTCCCACTTACACCATAACCTCAGGACCCTTGGCACAATTCAGAAGGTGTTCTGTACATGTAGATAGGAATGTGTGGAAGCAATAAAAGATGTAATGCTAATCTTATTTTCAATTCATTACTGACTGGACTTGCACTACTCAATTAAATCCTATAAGGAGAAATAGAAGAAAGAAATCCCATATGTGTGAAAGGACTACCATCCTCATTAGAGGACTATGATGTGAATTCAAGTTTATTCTATCTGTTGGTCACAGGACAGGGTAATGCAACTGGGCAGATATCACCAAAAAAGTGTTGCTCAAATGAAAAATGAAATCTAAAGGTAAAATGGGTCTTTGACAAGGGCAGTAGACACTTGAAGTATTGCTCTTACTACAGACCTCTTGTGTCATATATGTCCACAAGGTGATAAAAATGAGAAACAATTTTAAATTGAGTTAGGTAAATGAAAATATATTGGCTTTGCTAATTTCAAATTATTATCACACCTTCTCACTTTTATTTTTGGTCAAATCAATCAAGGCTCAGGGGTGATTGCTGGCTCTGTACTCAGGAATTACTCCTGATGGTGCTTGGGAGACCACATGGGGTGCTGGGGATCAAACCTGGGTCAGCCACATGCAAGGCCCCACCCGCTATACTGTTGCTCCAACCCCCTATCACACTGTTCTTCAGCAAGAGTTTTATCAACAGGAACATTCATTTATTTCTCTACTATTAGGCTTTCTCACTTGATGAGTGAGAAATAAACATTCTCTCTCTATGTCCTTCAACAATTCCTGTATTAGGCCCATTTAATTCCTGTATTAGTCCCTTTTTCCTTTTTCTCCTTCTGGGAGTTCAAATATTACTTGAACATGAATGTTCCTTCCTTCTACTGAAAGAGATATAGATTCAAGGGTTCAAGTATGTATGTGTAGAGATGGGGGTGGGGTATCGGAAAAGCCTGGTGGGCACAGTTGAGCTGGCCAGCCTATGTCTTTCAGTTGGCAAGTGAGGGGGAGATAAATATACCTGCATCTTCACCAGTTAGAAATGCAGGCCTACTGAGAGACAGAGAAGTGGGTGTGGCATTTATTTGCGAGGGGATCTCTGAGCACAGAGAGGCCAGGAGTAAGCCCTGAGCACTACTGGACATAGTTCCCAAACAAATATTATGAAAGTCCAAAGAAGCAAGCCTATGTTGTAGCTCGTATTCGTACTTCTTTTCTGTATTAGTAAGTAATATTCCATTTTTGAGTGCACTACATTTTATTCATTGAAGGTGTTTGGTATTGTTACAGTTTGTTTTTGCTAGCTCTATAGTTCTTGTTATTATTGTGTAGCACGTTAGTCTTAGGTATTGATTACTGTCTAATGTACCACTTCAAGCTTAATGGAGTAAATGTTCACCATTCTAAAAAAATTTTAAAAAGCACCAGCGCTATTGCTGGTGCTTTTTAAAACAGTTGGAAATATGAATCATTATGAAGAATTCTCCTTCATAATGCTAATAGCTATAACATTTATATAGAACAAAAGGAACCATAACAAAAGCAAATAGCTATAACATTTATATAGAACAAAAGGAACAATGTCTGGGACTAAAATGATAACACAGCAGGTAGGGGATTTGCCTTGCACGTGGCCAACTCCAGGTTCAATCCCCGGCATCCCATATAGTCCCCTGAGCACCGCCAGGAGTAATTCCTGAGTGCAGAGCCAGGAGTAACCCCTGAGCATTACCCAAAAACCAAAAAGAAAAAAAAAGGACCATGTCTTCATAGAACGTTTATCCAGTTACCAAAAGATACATTATAGGTTTTTCCTCCAAAGTTTCTCCTGTGGGAACAGTTTCTCCAAAACCCCTTCACTGCTGGCACAGGGTCCTGGGGAAAGTTAGGGCTTAGGCACGAGTTTCAGTCAAGTATGGCATGAAAATCCAGCTTTCTTATCAGTTGTGTGACTCAAGCAAGATTCTCCATCACTCTATGCCTCATTTTCTCTTCTGCAAACGACAATGAGTCCCTCTCAGAAATAATTTAGCTAACAACAATATGTATAAAGTACAGAGTCAAATGCCTGGCCTAGAGTAAATACTCACTAGGCGTAGCTTGAAATTTCTTGGTTATATCTCTACTGATAGACACCAGTTTGTATATGGCTATTCTAAAATATTTTTAATGCATTGTTCAAAGGTAGAGGGGCTGGAGCCATAGAACAGCCGGTAGGACATTTGCCTTGCATGCAGCCGACCCGGGTTCGATCCCTGACATCCCATATGGTCCTCCAAACACCGCCAGGATTAATTCCCTGAGTGCAGAGCCAGGAGTAACCCCTGAGCATTTCCCGGTGTGACCCAAAAATAAAAGATAGATAGATAGACAGACAGACAGACAGACAGACAGACAGACTGTCAGATAGACAGACAGTCAGACAGACAGACAGTCAGTCAGTCAGTCAGACAGACAGACAGACAGACAGACAGACAGACAGACAGACAGAGCGTGGGGCGGCACATTATTAAGAAAAAGGTTGAGATAGTTCCTGGCCGGTTTTGAACAACAGAGACTGACAGGTTTGTTACTAAATAATACCACAAACCTGGATTGCGATTATACATAGATAGATAAATAGATAGATACATAGATAGATACATAGATAGATATATACATAGATACATAGATAGATATATACATAGATACATAGATAGATAGATGATAGAAAGACAGGCAGGCAGGCAGGCAGGCAGACAGACAGACAGACAGACAGACAGACAGACAGACAGACAGACAGACAGACAGATTTTATTAAAAAAGGTTGAGACAGTTCCTGGCAGGTTTTGAACAACAGAGACTGACAGGTTTGTTACTAAATAATACCACAAACCTGGATTGCGATTAAAGCTCGAGACTGTTGTTTTCAAGCCCCACTGCTGAGTCACATTAAGCTCATGACACCAAACCCTGAGTGACTTTTCTTATGGACTGTCTCCAATTTGGGCATACCTCATGAGACCAATACATTGATTTTTAGAAAATATAATTACATTCCATTCTATTCACCCATCTGATTTTTTGATAGCTGGTTTGAACCCAACCAAATCTAAGGTAACAAATAGCCTCCCAAGTTGTTTAACTGGATGGGTTATAGAGTAGAACAATGTTTCATGTTTATTTTTTTTTTTTGCTTGCTTGTCTTTGTTTTGGGGCCAGCTCTGTGCTCAGGACTCATTCCCAGCAATGCTCAGGGTTCATGCAGTACCTGGGATTGAACGCAGGCTCTCCTGCATCCAAAGCATGTACTGGGCATTCTCTTACAATCCAATGCTCTGGGTTTAAATCCTGGCTCAGTTTCCCTCTGCACACAATGTGGGTTAACAATAGATCCTACCTCACGGGGTTGTCATGCAGATTAAATGAGCTAATGGGCACAAAGCTTTTAGTGGAATACCTGAGTCATAAGTATTCAATATGCATTAGTGATGATGTTGGTGGTGACGGTGATGATGGTGATGATGATGACAACATGATGCTACCAAAATATCCCAAAAGTAGATGATCTCAAGAAGCTGGGAAATGTTTGTCCAATCAGATGCCTATAAATCCTGTAGCAAAACAGCTACTCAGCGTCCTGTCTGGCAAGTTTTCTGGGCCACTCTGCCAAAGCATGGACAAGGAATATAACCAATGCCCTGATAGTTTTCCCCAAGGCCCTAGTTATGCCCATATGCCCTGCAACCTGCAGCCGTTCCTGCTTTGTTCCAGTGCCAAGGCTTGGAAACCCAAGGCAATCAGAGTCTTATGTCTGGAAGCTAGGACTGGGGATTCCTCTTGCCATCCAGTGGAAGACCAGGTTGTTGGTTCCCTGTGCTACTGCTGAAGAATATGCACCTGGCATCTGCATAAAAACATGCCTCATATTTCAGTAAAACAAATAAACTTATTTTCCCTCCTTTAGTGGGTGAGGTGGGAGTGGGAGGTTGAGGCCATACCCAGCAGTGCTCAGGCACTATTTCTGGCGTTGGGCTCAGGAGTGACCCTGGTGGTGCTTGGAACACCATGTGGTGTCGGGGACCCAACTAGGTTCTGTAGGACATAAGGAAAATGCCTTAGCTCCTGTAATATCTCTTTGGTCCCCCAAAAGAAAAATGTAGCTAGTAGAAAGAAAGTTGGGGTTGGAATGGCCCCACAGTGAGAGCAGTGCTTCAGGACAGTATAGGCAGGCAAACAGTCCTGTGCAATATCCCGAAGTTGCTTTCATGCCATGACTGGTGGCAGAGGGCACTTTCAGAGAGCAGCAGTAAACAGATGATGAATGGCCTGGAGGAATGGTTCAGGGCCTCGGAGCATGTGTCTTGCAAGAGTGTGGTCAGGAGCTTGGGTCTGACGTCCCACATGTGCTGAGGGCCATCCTGGCAGCTCTGTACTCTGCAATTCCTACAGCCATGAGTGTTTTCCAGCCACACCACTGCCAGGTATAACTGAGCACTGCAGACAGTGCTGTGACTACTGACAAGCTTTGTAATCCGTGAGATGTATGACATTGCACATGGCCAGAAAGGGCAACCCCTGGAGCGCATGTGTGTGAGTCCTGTGACTGAAGGGGTGCACCTCTTGGTGAGCTTCATGGTCAAGTAGACAAGCATCCCACCTGATCTGTGATACAGCAAATGAGTGTCATAGCCAGGCCACTGCCAGTCATCAAAACAGCATCAACAACAATGAAGGGAAGGGAGAGGGTGAGGGGACTTTCAAAAATGGGGATGCTACCGGCTTCTGAACCGGACTCTTATCCTGGCGCCTGCCTGGGACCATGTGGTGCCAAGGATGGAACTGAGGTCAGCTTTGCACCTTACCTTTCTCCTATCCTTCCAGCCATTTTTCCTGGCATTTTATAGAAGATGTTTGCATGGAGCAGATCTTTAGCAGGTCGTGAGAAGTTTAATAGTAAGCCATATTGCAGACTGCAGACTGGGCAAACTGATGCTTTGGACCATGGAGATGGCTCACGTTCCTAAGGTCCCGCAGGACCTAGAAAATTCTGAGGCAGAAGCCCCGAGCCTGGAAATGAAAGCAGCAAAGAGCACACCTTCAGTGTACCCAGGCAGACCCACAGAACTGCTCTCCAGAACCAGCTTCCAGAAGGAAACAAGAGAGCGGAGGAGGGAACCAGAGTCTCTCTGTAGGGCAACAGCAAATGCCAAAGCAGCCTACTCAGGGGCCCAAGAGAGCACTGTGGTTAAAGAAGCCTCACAAGCACCCCACCTGGGTTTCATTACCACCACCGCACCCTCCCAAGCCTCTCCAGGGTGGTCTGGAGAATCCCCAGCACTGCAGAATCCAAGCAGCACCACATTCTCAGGTACTTGCATCCCTGAACCACAGGCCAGGATGACAGAATCATCGGAGCCTTGTCCCACCCCTGAGACCTGGGCCTCCTGAGCACCATAGGATGTGGGGTGTACAGTGTGGGGATGAGAGACCAAAAAAGCAAAATTTAAGCTAAGAAGGTCTACTCTAGACACACACCAGCTGGAATAAACTCATGGAAAGATGCAAGTTTAAAGCAAGATTCAGCAGAGCCTACTTTTGACTAGCGACTAAGTGCTTTCTTATTTTCAATCCCACTATCCAGGAAAGACAGTTAACACCCTGAGTCAGCTCCTGAGTGCGGCTGGGGAAAAAGGAGCCATTGCATGGAACATGCTTAGTTTCAGATACAGAAAAAGGGAAGCCTGAGATAAGACTACAGCACCCACGATTATCCCAACTGCAGCTGTGCTTTCTATTCCTCCCAGAAGTCTGCTAGAGTTCTGTGGCACAAGCTGCCTCCCAAATAAGTCACATTTTAGTGGCTTATCGGCAAACTGGGGTCTCTAACTACAGAGATCAGCAGGGCGTGATGGGCTGGCTGTGGGTATAAAGATAGCAGTGGGGAGGACAGACACCAGACAAGTCTAGGGTTTGCACGATTTATAGGCATGCAAAATTAGGTGCATAGAGCAGTCTGAAGAAAGATAAAGAGCATAAGAATGACGGCCAGGGTGAACCAGGCTCTCAGGGCAGAGTTGTGGCCAAATTGATTCTAAAGAGAATTGCTCAGATAAGTGGACAAAGAAGCTGTAGCATAGATACATCATGGAATACTATGCAGCAACAGGAAAAGATGAAATCTTGCAGTTTGCTGCAATTTGAATAGAACTGAAGGGCATTGTATTAAGTGAAATACCTTAGAGAACAAATACTGGATGACCTCATTCATTTGTGGCATATAAAGAAATAAAAGAGAAGGTGGAATGAATAAGGTAAAAAATCCTTGGACTTTGATTACCAAATTGCTATTAAAATTCCTAGGAGTGGGGTTGAAAGGGGAGAGAGAGAAAGTCACGTAGGAGAATCTTAGACACTTTGGTGGGGGCCGGTGGTACAGAAACTTCAATCAAGGCTGTGGAAATGAAAAGTATTACTCTATTATAACCCTGCAACCTAATTATAATGAGAGAGAGAAGGAGAGAGGGGGAGGAGAGAGAGGCTGTTATGTCCAGAGAGAGAACACTCAATGGGCTGAGCACAGGTTTTGTATTCAGGAGGCCTGGGTTCAATCCCCAGTACCTCATGGTCCTCAGAGCACCACCAGGGAATAAAGCCTCTGATCAATGACTGAGTGTGACCCCAAACGCAAAATTAAATCTAAAATTGGTCTGACCCAAATACATTTGACTTGAATTCTGGAGTAGGGCCTGGGGTCCTTTGACAGCTCAGTGATACTCATGATACTTTCTAATGTATGAGTAAAAGGAATTGGACCTACAAGAGTAAGTCTCCACTTTCTGAGCCACCTGTTAACTCTCCTCCTTAAATGCCCATCTGGAGTCTGCCCACACCATGTGGGCAGAAAAGGGGCAGTATCTCTCTCAGTTCTGCCAAGTAGCATATCCTCAAAGATGTGTATTGCAGGATTTCCCATGAGAGCCCAAAGTAGCAGCAGGAATAAACTTACCTAAATAATTTCCCTCAACCCTTCCAGCTTCCCGGTGAAAACTCCTCTCCTCAGCACTCACCCTTCACGGCTCTCTCAGATTTATCACCTGTGTGGGGTGGTCTGTCATCCAAGATAAATACCACTTCTTCCCCTGGGACAGCCTGTGTTTCGGGTGGCTGTCATTTCAACACAGGACATAATTAAATTTTGGGCAGTGGGGAAGGGAGACTGTGTAAAGAAAATAGGTGTTCTCCTTAGAGTTGTAATATTCATGAACCAATAACTTTGCAAGGAACTTTCTCTTCTGCATCCGGTGAGCTCAGGCTCCTGAAAAGGAAACTCAGGCAGTTTTCTGAGTCGATGTGGCTTGGTGAGATGGGGACACAAGCATGAGTTTTAATGAGACTAATAGTTCCACTGCTTGGAAGTTGTGTGACCTTAGACAAGTATATTAGATGTCTCTGAACTTTAGCTTTCTCACTTGTAATGCAGAGAAAGAGCCCAACTTGCAGATTTGTTGCAAGAATTAGAAATTCCATGTGCAAGGTATCTCATTCTATCTGTGGCACACAATAGGCACCTAAAGAGTCCCTGGAGTTATTTTTACTCAATTGAAAAAACCAACTAGATCATGATCTTTCGATCTATAAAGCTAAGAATGTACTAATTCATTTTTCAAGGATACTGTCTTCTATAAACTTTGCAGGAATGACACATCTCTTAAAATAGGTAATAAATAAGGCTGCAGTGGAAGACTCATTTGAAGATGGCCAGGATGGATGGAGGCTGTCTTAGCACTATGCTTAGCAAAAGCCTTTTATTTTATTTATTTTTTATTTTATCTACTTTGGCGTTTGGGGTCACACCCAGTTGTGCTCAGGGTTTATTCCTGGTTTACACCTAACAGTGCTCAGGGAACCACATGGGGTGCTGGGGACAGAACCAGAGTTGACTGCATGCAAGAAAAGTGCCTCATCCACTGTACTACTTCTCCAGCATCAGTAAGAACTTTTGTTTGTCTGTGTTGGTACCACACTCAGCAGTCCTCAGAGCTTGCTCCTCACTCTGAGCTCAAGGATCACTTCAGTCTCAGGGTACCATAAGTGGTACCAAAGACTGAACTTAGGCTCACAGCAAAGCAAGGCAAGTTCCCTACCTACTACAGTAAAACCCCAGCCCTCAGCAAAAACCTTTTAAAGAAGTTTCTTTATTGATCATCCCAAACTAGGGAGCTACCTACTGAAGGAGAACCAAAATGGCAGCCATTTGGTAAAAGAATGAAAAGGAATATTGAGAGTCAGAGAGGTAGTGCAGGAGCTAAGGTGCTCACTTTGCATTCAACCCTCAGCACCCCAGGCCCCTGAGCACAACTAGGAGTCACTCCTGAGCATACGTCAAGAAAAAGCCCCTGAGGTATAAGATACCAATATCCAAGACCAGGCAAAACATGGATTAGGAGGTCTTGTCAATAGGTGGAATCAACTGCAAGTGTGTGGGAGTCAGAGATTAGGTAACACAGAGAAGGGAACGGTGTGCTAATAATCATCAGAAACAATAATACTAGCCTAGAACTAAGCATTGAATATAGGCAAAGGAATACACATAATAACCTCTAAATGTATGTATTGCAAGCCACAATGTATAAGAGAAGGAAGAGAAAGAGAGATAAAGAGAAAGAGAGAAAAGAGATAAAGAGCCTGCCTTAGAGTTAGGTTGGGGGGGGGGGGAGAGAATTGGGGACATTGGTGGTGGGAAATGGGCACTGGTGGAGGGATAGGTGCTGGAACACTGTATGACTGAAAACCAAGCATGAACATCTTTGTAATTGTTTATCTCATGGTGCTTTAATAAAATATTTTTAAAAATAGACCCTGAACACCAATAGGAGTGGACAAAACTACATCCCAATCCCCAATAAAGAAAATTAATACTGAGCTAAAAGTGATAAGTATGATTAGTTGCTCTCCCTCATCAACACATTCAACAAATGCTTTCTCAGTCATGCTATGTTCTAGGTCTTAGAACAAAACAGGGAATGTCTCTGTTTTCCAGACCTCCCATAATACTCACAAGGCCAGTCAGGACCCTGGAAATAAATGTCCTGCAATGGTGCTATTTACTAGATACTTATGAGTTACATATGGCTGTTTAATTCAATTTTTTAAGTTATTAAAATTAAATGGAATGCAAAATTCAATCCCTCATTCTATCAGCCTCATTTCAAGTGCTCAAGTGCCCCCAGTGTCTTTTTCCCATTTTTAACATCACAGAAAATGTTGGACAGCAATGTCACTGGAGTCTTTGTAAGCTGATACCATGCATATAACCAAGACCAAGAGCATCTGTATGCCCAAAGCTTTTCAGTCCATTGCACCTTCCCCAAATATGTTTTCCATTGAGGGCTGTGAGGGTGGATGTCCTCTGTCCCCTTCTACACTAGCTTTTGTCTCCAAACAATCTCCCAGGCTGTAGAAGTGATCTTAACTCAACCATACCATATTCTAAGATTCTTATCAAGAAAAATATCCCTGGTCTTCTTTAAAGCTTGTCACCAAAGCATCAAGAGAAGAATAGAGGGATCCTATTCTCCTTAGTCTTTGGAGTCCCATTATCCTTAGTCTCCAAAGATTAAGGAGAATGGGATCAGCAAATAGCTCCATTCAGTCTTTAGTCCACCATTTTGTTTTTCTAATAAGCCTCAATCTTGTAGTTCACCAGCTTAGTCATAGATGGCCACTCAGGTCATTTCTGTCTTGCTTCTTTGCTGAGACACACATCATCAACTTTCACCCATAGCCTAGTCTCTGACAAGAACCAATTCATACACACTACTTGGCCTTCATTGTCAGTTGACGTTGAATGTCTCATACTACTTGGGAAATGACCAACCAAAATGGATCAAGGCTGGCCACCAAGGTACAGTAATCATTTTAGAATACCAGGGTAAACTTCACTAAGTTTTTGTGTGCAAACTATTATAGTGTGCAATAATAGTTCATGAGTAAATATTTTCGATGTTACTGGAAAATCGAATGGGCTGGACATGTAATGCGATTTGGAGACAACCGCTGGACTAGAACCGTTACTGACTGGATCCCACGGGATGTCAAAAGATCACGTGGCCGCCCACCTACAAGATGGTCAGACTTCCTTGTTAAGACCCTGAAGGAACGGTTTGAGGCTCTTCATATTCCTGAATCAAACAGATGCCATTGGGCTACATTGGCACGTGATAGGGTCCAATGGAAATGTTACTGGCGCCCCGCTCGAGCAAATCGATGAATAACGGGATTCAAGTGATCAAGTGATCAAGAGTAAATATTAACATGCTCTTGAGTAAATGATGCCAACCATACAGAACTGGACTTCTGACACAAATAAACTCACTATGAGGCCGCACTAATTCTTTCCACTTGTAATTTTTAATTGGAAAACAATGACAGAACAGTTAGTATTATTTCTCAGTGTGGAAACAACGACTTGGGTAACAAGCAAAAATAAACCTTTCAATTTGATTTTAGGATAGTAAAGACTGACTCATGTAAGAGATTTATCTTCCTAATTACTTTCAGCTGAAATTTGAAATATTGTTCCCTGCAATGCACATATCATCGCATAAGTGCAGATGAACGCAAACTTGTATGCTCAAGAGGCTGCAAGGACAGAAGCCTAATTTTCTGTAAGAAAAAAAATTCCACCAAGGTGAATATTTGAATACTGGAGGCACAGAGTGAATGAATATTATAAAAATAAACCTGTAGGGCTCAAAGAGTCTTTATTGCGGGTTGGGGGTGCGATTGCATACCCAATGGTGCTCAGAGCTTACTCCTCCCTCTGCACTCAGAAATCACTCCTGGTGATTTCTCAGGGACCAGATGGGATGCCTGGGATCAAACACAGGTCAGCTGCTTACAAAACAAACACCCTATCGGCTGGACTATTGCTCTAGGCCCACCTCTGAGAATCTTCATATGTCTTGCCTCTGTGGTTGTGCTAACTCCTCTTCCCCTCCCACGGTCACTGCCACTTCTTCCTGGTCATTACCTTCTCCTGAGTTAACCAAGCAAAGGAAACACCTAGCTGCCCTGTGTCTTGGCAGATCCCTTTCCTCTGATTCACACATCATCTCTTACAGGGGTGGTAAGCCCCTGACCCTTCTCATGTCTCCCATCCCCTTTCTCTCCGCTCACAGTGGTGACACCCTCAAAACCCCCATCCCCATGCAGGAGCCTGTTCCCTCATGGTGCAACAGCTGCTGTGTGTGCTCAGACCCTCACTTCAGTATTTGAGACCCCAAACTTTCCCCTGACCCCTAATGCCCTGGTTCCTTCTTTCTGCATGTTCACAGCTGAGATTAGGATGTAAATATAGCTCTACACAAGCTCCTCACACACATTCACACCGGTCTGCACTCATCCATATATGCTATTGAGGGCAGAGCTGGGATCAGCTGACTCCTGCTGTGCTAAAAACCCTCACAAATCTACAAAGAACCACCTTTTTAAAAATTCTTATTATACCAACACGAGATATACAATTACAAAGATGCTCATCATTGGGTCTCTGTCATACAGTGTTCCAGACCCCATCCCTCCACCAGTGCCCCACTCTCATCACCAATCCCCACACTTCCACCCCCCACCCCCCAGCCTGCCTCTATAGCAGGTACCTTTTCTTTCTCTCTTTCTCTCTGTCTCTGTATTTCTCTCTTCTCTTACACATTGTGGCTTGTCCTACAGATATTTACAGTTTATTATGTAAGTATCTATGTGTATATTCAATGGTGAGTTCTAGTCTGACATTACATTCCCCATTCCCCATCAGCCAACCCAGTTTATTAAACTACAATGATCACTACAGTGTATATATATGCAAGAACCTGGGAAGAACCTGGTTCTAAACTTGATTATTATCTAAGCCTGTCGTGCAGCTGCGGAGAACTACCAATTATTGAGCTTACAATTCTGTAGTTTGATCATGTGAAACTCGGGTCACAACAGAGCCTGCCTCTTGTTTGGTATAGCCTTGGTGGATCTTGCACATGTTAATGTTCACATTGGCTAACTGAGATGGCAAACGCTGACCAGCCCAGTGCTAGGTTGTGCGTATTTTTTCTACATATGACCTCTGACCCCCGTAGCTTGCAAATTTGGGTTTGCTCATGTTGTAGTTAGGTTCTAATACCCAGGCTCTGCACTTTACCACAAATTGAGAGAGTTCAATTTGTGACCATGCCATTAGGAAACCCAGATATTTTAAATAGAGAAACAGACTGTTGGAAGGACTCAGAAAGACTCAATTTGCAAACTAGATGCAGGGAAAAGAATATGTGATTTTTTTTTTTTTTGCAAATTTTCCTAAAGACTGCTTTACTTACCTCTGCATCTCCAATATCTAAAGCAATATTTTTTTTTTTTGCACTGTTGGGTCACACCCAGCAATTTTCAGGGGTTTCTCCTGGCTCTGCACTCAGGAATCACATCTGTTTTTATTTATTTATTTATCTATCTATTTATTTATGTATTTATTTATTGCTTTTTGGGTCACACCTGGCGATGCTCAGGGGTTACTCCTGGCTCTGCACTCAGGAATTACTCCTGATGGTGCTCGGGGACCATATGGGATGCCGGGATCGAACCCGGGCCGGCACAGACCGGCCGTGGTGCAAGGCAAATACCATACCCGCTGGACTATCGCTCTGGCCCCTCTAAAGTAGTGATTGAAGCTGGAGAGAGAACTCAAAGGACTGGAGCACATGCCTGGCATGTGTAAGCCCCCATGTTATATCCCTACACTGTATGGTCCACACAGGCACTGTGAATGTCATCTTGGAGTCCCCCAACCCCTACCACTAGCACCCAGAGTCTCTGACTGACCCAGATTGACTCATGGGACTGAGGATTCGGATGTTGTTAACAGAAATCTTCCCCAAGTCCCCACAGCATCTATAGGCCACTGAAAAAGTACCCAACTATCTGCACTACACACACACACACACACACACACACACACACACACACATTTGCAAATGAGAAAAACTTTAACACACACAAACACACACACATTTGCAAATGAGAAAAACTTTAATGTCAGCCAAATCACTGTTTCTAGAAACAGCTGTTTAGAGAATAAATTTGTGATTTAGTTCTTTTCTTAAAAAAAAAACATGTGGAGTGTATCTAGAGTGTGCACGGTTCCCTGCCTAGCGAATACATGCTGCCCATTCATCTCAACAAGGGATCATTAGGATGAATAGATAAAAATGTGCTGCAAGCACCCTGGAAAGTGGTCATACATTATACCACACCAGGAGCCCGGTCCACTGCCACTGGAATAAATATGCACATTCAGAATTGTAATACCTAGATGTCGTCACTGACTCAGAGCAGTGTACAATTTTACTTGTATTATATGCTGGAATTTTGTGGCCTTTAAAACAAGTTTGGGGCTGGAGCGATAGTCTAGCATGTAGGGCATTTGCCTTATATGCGGCTGGACACAGGTTTGATCCCCAGCATCCCATATGGTCCCCTGAGCACTGCAGGAGTAATTCCAGAGTGCAGAGCCAGGAGGAACTCTGAACATTGCCGAGTGACCCAAAAAGCAAAATGAATAAACAAACAAACAAATACATAAAACAAGAGTCTTCAGAAGTGATGGGAAGTTACAAAACAATACTTAACCTACACAAAACTAATATCAGTTTATATTATTTCCTCCAGTGTTTTATTTCTTTATTTTAAATTGTCTTATTCTTTTTTAGAGGGATGGTTGGGGCCACACCTAATGGTGTTCAGGGATCACTCCTGGCAGGGGGGTGGACACTACACAGGATCAGGGACTGAAGTAGAATCAATTGTATGCAAGTTAAGCACCTCGCCCTTGTGCTATCTCTCGGGCCCCACCTCCTCCAGCATTTAGAAGATGGTGGTAAACTCCCCAACATACAACACACATCACCCAATCACACACACACACACATACAACCACACAGAGTATCTCCACTTGAAGTTAAAATCAACTTCTGTTCTTTCCTCTCTGGGGACCTGGAAGCTAACCGAATGTCTGCAGCAAGAGGCAACCTCCGCAGGGCTGCCATTTCCAGGGTCCCAGGGGCTGGTGGAAGGCTGGGCCAGGCAGTTCCAAACCCCTTGCTCCTGTGCCCTGGTTTCATTTCCAAAAAATAGTCCCTACTCTCCTGAGCCCAACAGTGCTCAAAAGCCCTAGTGAAGTGCCCCCACAAGATCCCAGGAGTTGGGAAGGAAGACACAGGAGTCCTTACCTGGAAGGAGTTCTCTGAGGCATGTGGGCTGTATAAGAACAATCAGATTTCCCCAAGATTAACCTTAAGGAGGCCACATAATCAAGCAAACTGATCTGGTGGGCCCTATTGTTATCAAGCTAACTATTCTGGTGGGTCCTACTGTTATCAAGCTAACTGTTATGGTGGGCCCTACTTTTATTGTCTTTGTCCCCCCTCATCCAGTCCCAGAGTCTTCTCCAATAAACTGCTGAAACAGAGCTGGTTTCTGAGGGAACCCAAACAATGCACAGCTCCAGCCTTCTGATCCTGTCTTCCCCGACATACTGACACTCTCTCTCAGCACCACATCAGGCACTCGAGCTCCTTCTAAGTTTGGGTGATGGTTCACATGAACAGGTTTATCTCCTGCCAAGCATTAGGTGCATTTTACCCATTACATGGAAGAATTGGACAACTCAGTTTGAGGGGAATGAGCGGAGCACAGGGAGTCTGGGTCAACTGAGGAAAAGCGGAAGAGAATGGAGAGACTCAGCCTTTATTCTCCCCTTTGGCTGGACACGGTCCTATGCCACGATGCTGCAACAAATACCAAGCACTGTGATTGCTTGCTCTGTTTTGCTTTGGGGTCAACCTCAGCAGCGTCCAGGGCGCACTCCTTGTACATTACTCTTGGGTTTCTCCCAGTGGAGCTGGGGGTACATGAAGTCTGGAGGATGAAGTTCTGTCTCCTGCATGCAAAGTCTGTGCTCAGTCCTTTGTGGGATGACCAATCACTGACTGATCACTGTGAATTTGCTAGTAAGTCCTGAGCTGTGTGAAAAACTCAAATTATGCACCATTATTTATTTCAAAACACACACACACACATACACACTCACACACACAGAGTTTTGGAGTTCATACCCAGTGGAACACAAAGCTTTTTCCTGACTCTGAGCTCAAGGATCATTCCTAGTATAGCGCAGGAAACCATAGTGATACTGAGGATTGAAGCTAGGTCACAGCTGAAGCAGCCACATGCAAACTAAATGCCTAACGTCCTATACTATCTCTCTGAGCCTCAATTTCCACATCTTTAAAATGAATAGGAAATGTCCCACCTCAAACACTAAGGACAGAGTTTATCACAGAAAACAGAAAGGACTTAACACATAGATTCAGACTTTATCATGATTAACCTTGAATTTCATTTGTGTCCTTTTTAATGTTCTTACTTCTTCTGTTTCTTTAGAGTGAGGGTGGAAAAAGGAACACACATCAGTGCACAGGGCTTCCCTCCTGGCTCTGTGTTTAGGAATCTCTCCTGGTGGTGCTCAGAGGATCAGATGCAGTCCTGGGAATTGAACTCTGGTTGCTGCACGCAAAGCCAATATCTTACCCACTGCACTATCTCTGTGGCCCCTTCTGTGTCCTCCTAATCAGTCAAAGACAGAAACCAAACCTGATGATAAGTTTTGGGGCTGCCTCTCCATTTTGCCTGTCCCCTCCTTTCTCTTAGGCATACTCCCGGCCCAAAGGACTGCTCCACCCTTTCCTTCCTGAACAACCACATGACTTCGGCAGAGTGATGACTCAGAGGGACAGGAGCCCCCTGACGCTTCCAAGAGGTCACACAGCTACAACCAAACCAGCGGAGAGAAAGGGCCATGAAATTCTTGATGACAAAGCTTTGTGCTAGTACACAGTTGATTATCGTCACTGCCTCACCCCCACCAGCCCCCATCCCTGGCACCCCTCCACTGAGGGAGCCTCTGGCCCACCCCCTGCTAGAGCCATTTTGTCGCTGTAGCAGATGTGATCACCAGCAAATGCATCATCAGAGGATGGCGGTATTTATCTTTTCCCCTTCATTTCAATTTTTACTACCTTGCTTTTAAAGACAGCCAGACACAGATTGGGCCATAAACGTCAGATTCAGTATCTTATGAGGCTACCAATTTCCTGAAATGGGAGATGATTTAAATTTCCAATCAAACAGACAGATAGGAGGCTCCAGGAGGAGCTGTTAAGCATTCAAGCCCCATCCACCTCCCCCCACCCCACCACCACCACTTTTTATCAGCTCAAAATACTGGACATGGACATGGAGAAGATAATGGGATGGTCAGAATGAGGCACGCGTCCTCACAACCCAGCTCTGGGGATCTGGAGGTAACTCAGGACTTCTTCCCAATGACTCCCCTTTCCTCCAGTCCCTGTGGGTTTAGGCCATCAGTGTGCTGTATGGGATGCCAAGAATCAAAATGATCCTGCAGGAGGCAAGTTAGGAATCAGTCTGGCAGAGTGGCTGGCATCCTGCCTGTGAATGAATTTGGGAAAAACACTCCATTAGCAAAGACCAATCTCAATTAGAATAAGTCATGGTTTGTGTGTGCACATGTTGGTTTTTCTTTGGCTGGACAGCTGGGGAGAAGAGGGGACACACACATTTGAACCCAATTTCCCAGACTGAACCCTGTGCCTGGCAACTTCACCCCTTTGATGCCTGCCTGCTTCAGGCAGATAAGGATTTGCATGCTCAGAGGAAAGCTGGGAAGTGGTCCCAGGAAAGAGTTATAGGGGAGGAGGGAGAGTGAGACTGGTAGAGGAGGAGGGAAGCTGGAAAACGGGATGTTCAGCAGGAGATATTGATAAGCAACTGGAGCTCCAGGCCTTTGGGGAATCTTGGGTGGTTGCACATAGCAAGTCCCAGAGTGGTCCCTCTAGGAGAAAGGAAGCTGGGTGCTTGCCCACAGTTTCTGAACTAGCACTGCCTCCACGCTGGTGTACTCCGCAGCCAAGGCCAGAAGTGGTAGGACTGTGGCCCCTGACATGGCAGAGATGCCACCCAGCACACATGCCACCCACTCTCCTCTCTCCCCGTGCGTGCTAGCCAGCAACCAAAACAAGCCCCAGAAAATCCCAATTCTAGTGACAGGTGAGGGAGAGGTCTGGGATCAGATAGGGAGCTTCTACCGGATACTGTGTCATGCAAAGGTTCCAGCCAGGGGATTGGCAACACCCATCAGCCCAGCTGGAGTGACCTGCACCAGGAAACAGGACGGTAGGAGCGGAAATCTCCTGGAGCCTCTGTTTCATTCAGTGCAATCCTGTTTTGCCTTCCTTCACTGCCAAACCCCACAAGCCAAAAGCTTCCCAAAGCCCCACATTCAGTCAAGCAGCAGTTTCATCACTGGGCCTATTGCTCTTGCTTACAAACACAGGACCTGTTCGGGCACTTTCACATCTTGGTGCAAGGGGAGGGAATAGGCGAATGGTATGGCAGGGCAGGAGAAGACATGAACCACTCACAGGGGCCAACGATTTCGGTGTTTAAGAGAGTAACTCAGCCTTTCCACACTGCCTGAACATGAACCAGCACTGCGTCAAGACCCGAGAGCCCCTAGAACCAGGTTGAAATTCAGAGAGAGACCTAGTGAGAATATGAAGTACAGAGCCAATCCTAGAACCTGCAAGGTCCCAAGCTCCATGCCTGGTACTGCAAGCCTGCCCTCCATCTCCAGTCTACAGGACTGACTATGGAATCCTCAGCTGCCAATTGCCAGGGAGAAAAGCAAGGAGTAACTCCCGCTCACCATCACACACCCAGTGCCTTTGCTGTGATTCCTATAAAAACTACCAAGGGGAGCGATCAAGAAATAGTGGCACAAATCCTGGGGTGCACATCCAGAGCCTCTCTTCAAACCAAGGGCTGATTCTCCAAGGGTCTTGATGGCTCACAGCCCATAGTTCAGTTCCTCTTAGGAAACTGGCCTCTGTAGGAAAGCACTGCCTTGCGTATGAAGGAACCGCCCCTTCCCCAGAGGAACTGCCAGCCAACAGGTAGTTTTGTTGGGCACCTCTGCCCTTTCCTCCTTTCCTCATTGAGGTACCCCTTGCAGCCCTGCCCAGTTTACTGCCACACACCCCCATGCCACCCCACTCCCAACTCACAAAGGCAGCGCCTTTTCCCATAGACCCAACCAGATGTAAAGTCTCTGCTGAATCTGTCCCAAGAGGAAACTGGCCTGAAGCCATTGGCTTCATGGATAGTGTCTGTAGGGACACTCATGCCAAAGTCCTATCTACAGGTGCTTTTTCTGGAAAGCACCATGTGGAGGGCAGAATGCCATGGGTAAGAAAGACCTAGGCAAAGGGCTGGGGAGGCACAGATGCATGCATTTCCCCATACATGATTCTCGGTGTCCCTTCAGCAGTCTGAGAAATCAACATGTTCACTCCAATAGGAAATGTTGGTGCATGTAATGATTAAAGCTCTTGGGGCCTGAAGAACTGTCCACGGCCTATGGCACATGCTTTATATATAACCAATTCTGGTTTGATTCCTAGCAATATATGGTCCCCAAGCATTGCCAGGGGCGGACCTGGAGACCCCAAGTATGGGCAGTTTGGCTCTGATAATCCCCTCCACTCCCTGGCCCAAGCAGCACTGCATCTTGTGTCTAAGCATTGTACACCCAGCCTGGTTGGCCAAGAATTACTGACAGCTCCCCAGCTTCCTGGGAATTGCTTGCTCTTGAGAATTGCTCCTGACAACTCCTGCATCCCAAAATGTTTAGAGTTCTTCACTGTAAAAGCAAAGAATAATCCTCTAAGAAAGAGAGCCAGATTCTTGAGAAACTTAGGTGGGTATCAGCAACATAAATAATAGATGCAGGAATTATCCTTATATATAAAGAACTCTTGAAAATTCATAAGAAACAGACCAACAACAAAAAAATATGAAAAGAGCAAAGAGGAACTAGTTGCAGAAACACAAAGTACTGAAATGGCCTTCTCACCTATAAAAAGATATTCAGCCCTACACACAGGAAAATTAATGCAAATTAATACTCCTGTGAGATGTTATTTTCACCTAACAGATGACTCAAGATCAAGAAGTTCAACAGCTCCCTGTGTTGGCAAGTGTGTGTGAAGTAATAGCAATTCTCATTAAATTCTGGCAGGTATTATATATTGGTACAGCCCCTTTTGAGAGTAAATTGGCAGTTTCAGATGTACGTAACTCTCAAGTCAAACAGAATTTGGTTCTTCTGTAGACTCCCACATTCAAGAAATGGGCAAGAGCATATCTATGGGATTATTCCTTGTAAAGCAGTTTAGATTAGAAGTCATCGAAATATTCATCATTGCATGGCAGAGTAAATAAGAATTTCATAAAACTCATCCATAAAACACGGTGCAGCCCTGGCTCGGCCCTGATTCCCTGGCAGAGGATCAGTTCCAGGGGCCAACCAACACAAGTCCAAAGAACTTGCTGGGAAGTCTGTAATTCAGGGGAGCTGCTCCAGGCTTTGCCAGACACCCAGCTCTGTTCTGGGTTTGGCTGAATTTAGCATCATGTACAGGCGGTGATACTGGGTTTCATAATTGGTGAGTAGCACTGTGCGGCTTATAATAAAGAGCTTCTGTAATGACAATGACCCACCACTTATACCTTTATACCTTTTTCTTTTTTAAATTTTGGGGGCTACAACTGATGGTGCTCAGGGACAATGCCAAGCTCAGAGATTGGGATTGTAGTGGTGCCAAGGAATCAAACCAGAGCTCTCAAAATGCAAAGAACACTCTCTCGCCCGTGAGCCATCTCCCTTGCTTCCATTAATATTTTGAATAGTATAAATTAGTGGTTCTGAATTGTATTAATTTCTCATGTCAAGAAAAAAATATTTATAATGAAAGTGTATATTGTGATCTTTAATTTGGGGGGATGTTCAAACCAATCCAGAGGAATTTGTTTTCAGTCATCATCTGTAGGGGAGTTTATTAAGTAGCTCTCAGCCACAGAATGATTTAAAAGCTAGATCTCCCTTGGGTTCCTCATGCTTTGTTGTTAGGGTCTGTATTTATTCAGAAGAGTTTTGAGGGTTTTATATAATCTATGTGGGCCATAAATTTATGTGTTGAGGGAGCAAGGATCCTTGGAGCAAAAACAATCTTAAAATAATTTTTCAGGAAACTAATTCCCAAGAAATTAACAAAACTGGAACTTGCCAACTGTAAAGCCTTGAAAATGTTCAGTTGCATCTTCATGATGAGAGTAAAAATCCTCAAAGTGCCCCTGGATGGTTTGGAGGCCAGAGGGGCCTCAGTACCCCTTCTCCTCCTGTTGACCCACCCATACACTCATGCCCATAGACTGACCAAAAGCATCCAGTGCCATGTCCCAGCCGATGTTACTCTACTTTCTCCTAGTTCCTGGCTGCACAAACCCTATGGTCCTTTGTCACCAAATCACCAGCACAAGGACACAAAGAGTATCCCTCCCCAACCTGCTCCCCCCTCCCACAACCCCAGACATCAGACCCCTGGAACCCTGAGTCTGCCAGCTCAGCTGCAGGACAGAATCTCTGGGACTTGTTGCACCTGAGGATTGGGAGCAGACACGAGCATGGGGTATGGACCATTCGCTTCAGAGGAGCAAAGGTGCAGCAGGGAGGCCTGCGTGGTGAGAGCCTATGGAGATCACCCCTCTCTCGCATCACTGATGGATGTGTGCAAGTTTCAGGGGCCTCTGCAGGTGGGGTGCAGGATTCAGGGTGGTCACCCATGTCTGGCTTCTCAGCGCTCTTGCTCGCAGCCTGAGTCAGGTCTTTGTTGGAGTGCTGAGCCTCCATCAGGTCGTCTGGAAGCTTGGCAGGGAGGGGGTGTTCTTGGCAGGGAGGCCTGGACTGTGGGGTTGATTAACAACGTGCTCTGCCCCCTGCCCAGCGCCTCCCCTTGCTCCCAGAGCATTTTCCCACAGAGCTCTTGCTCCTGGCTTCCCAGGCCTGGAATTTGCTGCAAGGCCTGGAAGCTTGGGGAGTGGGGGGTCGGTGCTGGTACTTAAGCGGCTGCAGATGAAGCAAATGCTGATGGGCTGGCAGAGAGCCTGGGGCTGCCTCCCCAGGCTGATGGATTGTGGGAAGTGGTGCCAGGGACTGGTGGGGACAGCCCGTTTTATGAGGAGTCAAGGCAGCCACGGGGAGCCAGTCCAAGGCGTGGCTCGCATGTTCCGGCAACTCCGCTCAGAAATAGGGATTAACACTAAGGCAGGCACACTGTGCTGGCAAGAATCCTTGACGCTGATCTTGCACTGAGGCCTGGAACAGCACTTGGCTTTTAGCAAACCCACAGCTCAACAAGCGAGCAGCCCCTTTCCTGGCTTTGCCTCCATAATACATGGGAATTCCTCTCCTGAAGCATGGGGTTACAAAATGGGGTCCCAGACACCAGCAAGACCAGAGTGGTGTGACTCTGGTGCTGCTGTGAAACCAACATGCTGAGAAGCATGCATGTGCACAACGCACACACACACACACACACACACACACACACACACACACACACTAATACTCCAATGTTTTAGGTTTCAAGCCTCATTCCAGATTCCTGTGTTGCAGCTGCCCTCTGGGAGCCTGTTATGCTGATGGAACAAGAAGCCCCTCCTCTTCCGTTTCCACTGTGCCCTGAAAATGCTTGGTGCTGGTCCTGTTCCAAGCATTACAGATTCTGACCCAGAAACAAAGGAGGTCACCTCTGCTCAAACACCTTCTGCCATTGTGTTGGTCCGGAGATGAGGGCTGCGAGCTTTCACTCTCCCATCCGGGACCTCAGGAGCCGGCTTGAGCTCTCACATCCTCATGCTGATCCCTTTCTATCCTCCCTATCTCCAAACGCACACTATAATATTCCTGAAATATTGTAGACATGAATACTGATGGGACAGTTAGTCAAACTGTTTATGAAGCTGCATTCTCTTGTGCAATCATGGCAATAGCACTGGCAGGCAGAAACTATCGTCACCCCATTTTGAAAGATGAGGAGAGCTCTAGTCATTGGCCCCCAATCAAACTTGGATGCACTCAACTCCAAAACACGTCATCTCCACCACAGAGTGTGATTAGGAAATGAAAAGACCATTTTCCTTGCACTGGTAGAGATTCATGAATGACCTGCTGATTGATGGTAAATCTGAAATAAACCATGGTTGGAGGGAAAAGTAAGAGAAAAACATTCTTTTCTTTCCCCCCACCACAGAATGCACAGGAGAGTATGAACCAATTATGTCAGAATGGGACAGAGCCCCATAAGTCACCTGTAACTTCTACAAGCACACGGGGCAGAGATCCTCTCCTAGGTGTTTATTTGGTCCTGGAGCACTTTTATGCACTGGGTTATGAGATCCCTCCCCAGCATGACCTCAGCCCCTCACACTTTATCATCTTCTCAAATACAGCTGGAGATGCCTAGCGCACAGCACCAGGACACTGTCTAAGATAATATTCCAAGCTACTGCTTAATCCTTTCTCTGAGCCAGCCACTTGACACATGTCCACCTTTGTTTTAGTCACCACAAACAGCCTTAAATGAGAAGCACAGCCCTTGTTATTTAACAGAGGAGGGAACTAAGGCTATGGAGAGATGGAGGGACGTGGTAAGGTCACTTTGTGGAGCTGAGGGGTTAACTCAAGGCAGTTTGAGGGGCAAAGTGTGTCCTTGAACCCTAGGAAACCAACTCCCTGTGCATACAAAGCATGACCCCAAATTTTTCCTCTGATGTCTACATGACAAGTAAATGGAGTGTCCTTGCCAAAGGCACTGAGGCCACGGAAATGTAAGGAGATTAATAATCAAGAGCGGAAGGGCTATGGGAGTCCTGATTCTAGAACCTCTGTGCCCTTCCTTCTTGACCTCCCTCAGGGACAATCTCTGACTGACTGGTCAGGAATAAGCCCTGTAGACACAGCATGGTCTGCACCAGGGGCTAACTTGTTCTGATGGTTCCTCAGAAAGTGGGAGACCTGTCACTCAATCAACTCTTCTTCCACAGGAAGACACTTGGGTGATCTAAGGGAACCAAGGGTGGGATGAAAATTCCAGTGGAGGAGGTGAGTTGAATGGGGAAACACTCACCTTGCATGTGGGAAGTCTAGGTTCGATCCCCAGCACTGGACACCACACACTACCCACCACCCTCTCACAGAAGAACAGAATTCACCCACAAATAAAGAAGAACACCCTGTGCCCCCAGCCCCTTCTCTCTGCATTTCTGGTGTTGCCCCTGAGAGAAGAGTGTCTCCAGGGCTAAGGAGCAAGAAACCAAAGTTCAGGAGCTAAGGAGCTGGCCCAAAGTAAAGCACAAGGCAATAGGGGAGCTAGAGCTTTAGTGCCCAGGGTGCTGTAAGCAAACCAGTCTCTACTCCTGTGCTCAGCCTCTCTGAACACTGTTCCCAAGTCCAATCCCTAGCACCAGCTTACATAGAAGGTGGCTCTTATTTCAGTAGGAACTGTGGTCCCTAGGCTAAGGGGAGACATTCCTTCCATCCCTGCCAAAGACTCCGGTATTCTAAGCAACACCAGATACCCCTGGAGTTTCCCTCCCCTGAAGAGGCTCTTCACACTCTCATTTCCTTAGTCTTCTAGTATCTGAGTACGAATTCTTTCAACAGGACAACTTCATGTTCAACAAAAGTACAGTCAGAGATAAATAAACTTCCACTAAAACATACACATCTTCTTTTGTTCTTCCTTCCCTTTCTACTTCTGTGAGCATAGGAACTGAGTTCTCCTGGGACACCAGAGAAAAGCCCATCAACACAGTGACCAAAGAAGCCCGTCCATGAAAGGGAAGTATAAGAGCAGAGCTTTCCTTGCTCCCACTGTGTGCTTAGCACCACCCCCCACATGCAAACACCTTGGGCCATGAGGATACCCAGCTGCCATACATGAGTTATCAAGGCAAGCTCGCAGTGTGGACATGCCTGCACAGCTCTACCATGTATGCATATTCACACATGTGCACACATACAACCATCACACCCCAACCTCAACACACACACGTACAGATTGGCTTACTCCGGCATGTGGAGATGAGCTTAGGAAACAGAATGTTCAGCTGAGCAGTGCTGTTTGAGAAACCCCTCTGCTCCCTCCTCCCTGACACTTCCACTCTTTTCTGGAAGCCAGCTGCGGGGGTCTACCTGGTGTATTTTATGAAAACAAAGGCTGCAGTCACTTTGCAACGACAGGGATATGATGTTACTTGGGAAATGGAATTCTTGTGTGTGGGAGGCCATCCTTTTCTACCCATTGACAACAATTTTTTTAGTCAAGTTCCGTGCCTTCATCTCGATATGTAATTATGAAAATAAGAATAATTATTACTTGGAACTGACACTTTCCTTTATAAAGAATTCATTAGGCTTTGAATAAAGTCTCTGACTGCTTACAGAAGACCTCACTGAAAATTTTAACCAGCTGCTTGGCTCTTCGGGAATCTTCCTCCACCACCCCAATTTTTGTAAGACCCTCCCTTCTGGACAAATACATCCTTAAAATCCAAGGTTCTGCTGAATGAACAAAAAAATGATGAGAGAAATGCTTGATTGGAAATCCAAAGTTGAAATTTGTTACGTGTAATGAACTGCTTAAAAGAAGCATCGGTACTTGAGAAGGCGTTCAGAAATGCTGTCAGCAAACTCAAGGAGGGAAAACAGATGAGCTCTGCAGACCTGAGCATCAGGCAGCCCCTAGAGTCCTGTCCTAACAATCAAGATAGGAGGCAGCTGCCAGTCCCAACATCCAAATATACCTTTGCCTCCTTTGTTGTCAGCTGACCCCAGGTCATCCCAGATGTTAAACATATTCCAGCCTTTTTAAGTTTATGCTTCACTGGGGGATGATTATGTGCTGAGAAACAGCAAGGCAAATGTCTCATTTTCCTGGAAAGCCTGTTTCTAATTCCTAATTTCACAAGAGCAAGGCAGCATCAATTGGTTTATTAAAACATGAATTGAGCACATTTGCAAGAGTGCTGATATTTATTTCTACTGAATATGAAATTGTCTTAGATGGTAAAAGAGGTCTTTAATTATGCAGATACAAGTCAATTGAACACAATGCATCGTGTTTTGTTATTTTCTCCCTCTCCCAAGAGCGAAAAAAGATTGGTTAAATGTTCCATGTTCTTGTAGCTTTCATTCTAATTCTATCCAATTCTGAAGTATTTTTTTTTAATTTTCACTCCACTACATGAGCTATACAGTATTTAAATTGGCCTAATTTTTTTCTCCACTAGATTCAGGACGACACTAGGAATTCCCAAGCAAAGACTTCTCCCATTTCCTGTGGCATCTGACTTTACATCTGGAATCAACCAGAGAGGAATGGCTGCCCAGGTGTGAAGAGATGTTAATTCTGCCCCCCAAACACTTTACAAGCAGCTTCTCAGAGGCCCCAACAGCCTTGCAACAGAAGCTTAGTTTCTCTTACCTGACATGATTACCGTGATGGAGTTAGAAGTGTCACTTAACAAGGACATCAAGAGAAGTTAACCATTGGCTCAAATTATCATACTAATAATTGAAGCAAGATAGTTTAGGAGTGACAGTACATGGCACATGATCGATCCTGGTTAAGGCCAAAGCACTGTTGGCAGGAGTGACCCTTGAGTTGGAAGTAACCACTGAGCACCAGCAGGAGTGGCCCGTTGCAGACCAAGAAAGAAACAAAGAAATACATGGAGGCATCGAGAACTAGAATTCAGGCTTTCCAACACCCACATTAATCCTCTTAAGCCCCATTCACCATCTCAGTTTTTTTCCCAGTAGCATTTGATGGCCCTTTCTGTGTAATTACAAACCATGCAGGGCAAAGAACATTGCCGAAGGTGCTGGAGAGGCCACAGTCCTCTGAAGAACTCAGGAGGTGTCTGGGCTCTGAGTTTTCCAGTGCTCTGAGTCCAAAAACCACCTACAGTCCTATCTCCTTCCCCAATTTGCCCACCTCCCACCCCCCCACAAAAGGATCAGAGTGACTTTCAGGCGCAGTTTGTTGAGATGGCTTTGGATGACTACTAGAGAATCCGTGAGTCCAAAAGTCCTGAGTATTGGCTGGCAAAGCAGAAACATGATTCTGGTTTCTGTGGCAGGTGTGCAATGCTCCTACAGCCCTAAGCTTAGTCCCAAACCCTTAGGCTATGCATTACTGTGGCTTCAGATAAAGAGGAGTCCCTTCGATCTGCAAATTCTTTTCATTTTCATTTGGGGGCAAGATAAGAGTGTGTGTGTGTGTGTGTGTGTGTGTGTGTGTGTGTGTGTGTGTGTGCAAGCTTCCACAGTGAGCAGGGTTGTAGCACTCTGTGTAAATCATCTTCATTAAAACCTTTACTCTACTGTTTACCTCTGACTATCAGATCTTGCAAGGCTGCCAAACTGGGAGCTATTCCAGAGGGCGGAAGTCACCTCACCCGTGTGTTTCACTGGGCAAATTGCAGTTAGCAGCATCTTCAGGTTGACAGCTCCAGACAGAGCCCTGGCTACCCAGGTTGCCCTATGCACTGAGGGGCTGCCCTCTCCACAGTTCCAGTTGCTATGCAGGCCTCTAAGTGATGCTCCTGACCTTATCTCGAACATGACAGAGAAATTTATATGCATAAGTATGTGTGCCTATGTGTTTGTGTTTCTTCGTTGGTATGTGTGTGCCTATGTATATATATGGATATATACATGTGCTCTGTGTATGTGTGTGTATACCCATGTGTGGATGTTTATATTGTATGTGTGTTGCATCTGTGTCTGTGTGTACACACATGTTCTCTTCCACCAAGACACATCCCTAACCCTGACATGAATATTTTCATGATGAGGGTTGAGACATAGAGAAGTGAGAGACTCAGATACGGGTTGGGGGGCTGGGGGGGCAGAGGGAGGGCATATCCCACTGGATAACTAGCTCGTGAAGTGCAATTAAGGAGGCAAGACCAAGAAAGAGGAGTTAAATTATAAAACTTCTATTTTACAGTTATGTTTATGATGGAATCATCACTGTGATCGCCACTCATTTGCTGGCTGACCCAACAGCACCAGGCAGCATAGCCCAAGAGGTCCTCCAATCTGCTCGCTCACCCCTGGGCCCTGAGCTAGCTGACAGGGTTGGCAGCAGCATGGTGGGGGAGGGGGGAGGAGCTTCCCTCCCCCTTCCTGTAGGGAAGCTGCCCCAAGTGCCTGCAACTGCAAGAAGGGGTTGTCTGGCCCGGCTCCCTGCACTCCGGCCCCACCAGGGTTGCACACTGTTTTTGATGTCTTCTTGGTACACTTACCCCTTTGCACATTCAGATATTTTATTTTTATACACTTCCTTTTAGATGAGGGGGTTGAGTTTGGGGCCACACCCAATGGTGCTTAGGACTTACTCCTGGCTCTGTGCTCAGGGATCATTCCTCATAGTACTCAGGGGATAATACAGGGCTCTAGGGATCGAATCCAGGTTAACCTCATGCAAGCAAACAATTTGACTGTTGAACTATCCTCTGCTCCCTTGTACGCCATTTTAGAAGTGATGGAAAGGCAAAGGTAAAGCAGTATCTTGGATTTCTAGCCCCTAAGGATCGAAAATAAGTTCCCAGTGTGCTGTCAGAGGATTTTCATTTGCTTCCATTTCATTTCCAAGAGGCTGCATGTGTGTTTGTGTATGTGTGCATGTGTGTGTAGATGTGTATACTGTACACATTTGAGGATGTGTGTATGTATATAGATGTGTATACTATGCGCATTTGTGGATGTTTGCATGTGTGTAGATGTGTATACTGTATTGTATGCATGTGTGTAGATGTGTATACTGTACGCATTTGTGGATGTGTGCATGTAGTTAGATGTGTATACTCTACGCATTTGTGGATGTGTGCATGTGTGTAGATGTGTATACTGTATGCATTTGTGGATGTGTGAATGTATGTGTAGATGTGTATACTGTATGCATTTGTGGATGTGTGCATGTATGTGTAGATGTGTATACTGTATGCATTTGTGGATGTGTGCATGTGTGTAGATGTGTATACTCTATGCATTTGTGGATGTGTGCATGTGTGTAGATGTGTATACTCTACGCATTTGTGGATGTGTGCATGAATGGGCAAATGGGCCACAACTGCAGCCATGCCTAATAGGTGGCAAAGCTCTGAGCGTGCTGGGACTGGACTCAGCAAACAACAACAGCATCTTCCCTACAAACTCCCTCACTCTAAAACCCAAGAAGACAATGAAGGATGGGATGGACATTAATTTTATGATGAGATTCTGTTCATACCAAAAAAGATCGAAATTGGCTCAATATATAAATTTTTTATCTATGCAAGGAGTCACTATCTGATTTTTTTTTACTAAATCCACTTGTTCATGATTGATATGTTCATGATTTGATTAATCCTTTGGGTCTGATTCATTTGCATCATCATTTCCATTTCATCAAGACGTGCTATTAAGGAGTCACTTGATGTCCTGCTCAAAACGCTCCATTTCTCAGCATGGGAGACTCGGATTTGTCATCAGCAAACAAAATCTGAGTCTTGATGTCTGCTGGACAGGAAATTTGAGGAGAGGTGAGGTAACATCACTGCAGACTCATAGGCCCCAGAGAACCCCACTATTACCTTACATCCATATCTTTTCTATAGGGTTCTTTTCTCTTAGGACTTGCAAGCCTGAAATTTCTCAAGATTCTGGAAGTGGTAACATCCTCTGGGACAGCAACTGCCCCCCCCCCCCCACAGGCCTGAGCGGTAATGCTGTGCCCACATGTAGCTTTTAGTCAAGTCCCCAGTCAGGATGAGGCCTGTGAGATCTGCTATGGAGAGAGAGAGAGAGAGAGAGAGAGAGAGAGAGAGAGAGAGAGAGAAAATTAGATGGAAAATGTGCATGGCATCACGCAGTTAGGTGGGATGGCACTAGTTCCCTGCTGCATAAAAGCAATGCCCTCCGCCATCATAGTCCAGTCTCTGTGCAGATGTTTAGAAATGAACAAACCTTTCAAGTTTTGCTCATGCCATCATCCATCCACAAAGGATGTATATCAATGGGGAGGATCAGGACAAGCAGAGTGACCAGCTCCACTCTATGCTGCTATTTTATTTCTGTTGTTTTTGGAGTCATGAACCATCTCTTTCTCCCAATAGGGACAGCCAACCATGGGAGGGTGTGACAATCAGGCATCTTCTCAAACAATTGAACATGGCGGTGGGCTGGGGAGAGGATGAAGGAGAGGGGTAATGTCAGCAGCGGGGAGCAGGCTTTGCTTACACAGTTCTGTCCCCGCACCACCAAGCATTGCTGGCATTTCCCTGTTGGCTCTGAGCACCACCTGCATGGCTTAATCGTCCCTGTCCTTGGCATCAAACTATGTGTCTAGAGAGGCCCCAGAGCCCCTAAGCACCACCCCCAAACATTCATTCAAGTGTTTTGTTTGTTTGGTTAGTTTGTTGCTTTGGGGCCACACTAAACAGTTCTCAGGGGCTTACTTGTGGCTCTGTACTCAGGGATCACCCCCGGAGATCTCAGGGGACCATGTGAGGAGTTGGGATTGAGCCTGGATCAGTTGTGTATAAGGCAAGCACTTACTCACTGTACAATCTCTCCTGCCCCGAGTAAATTTTAAAAATCAATCTAAAGAAAATAATACTGAGGCTAATGATGCAGAAGCATGAGGACAGTGACAACAGGGAGGGCGAAGGTGTGAGGACTTTACCAGTAAAGCGAGCAGCTGCTGTTCCAAAGCTGACACCAGCAGGAACCCCAGAAAGACTGAGGGTGAGTGCATGGCTCCTCCTGAATGAAACACAGAGTTTGAGAACCATCTGGATCTTGTTTCCACACCCAGAGTCCAGTTCTACCACAAATGTCCACTCGACTTCTTCTCAGATGGGTGCTGGAAATCAAGGCAGAAACGAGCCTCAGATATACTGTCAAAGCCAGGGCTGGTCACCAGGAAAGAGTTGGGTTGGGGGGTGGGGAGTTGGGGATGATAAGACAGATTCAGCAGAAGTCAGATGAGGAAAAGAGCTCATTAGCTAGAAAAAGAACCTTGCTGGAGAGGCCTGGGGCTGGGGAAGGCAGGAAGCGCCCAGGCTGAGATTCCTTGGAGATCAGAGGGATGCAAACATCAAACAAAAGAAAGCTTCAACTGGAAGGCCCAGGGGGGCTTGAAGAGAAAGCTCAGCAGACCCTCTCCCTTCCCCCCAAGTCTGGGGTGACTCTCAGCCTTGGACAGCCCATGCTGCACACTGAGAGGTCCTGGCAGCTGCACTGAGGGGTTTCAAGGCGCCCAGGCTGGAAGGGATGAGCACAGGCAGAGGGCAGGCAATGAGGCAGTCAACTCCCTGGGTGCATCCTGCAGGTGAGAGGGGGTGCCAAGGAATGCAGGTGAGAGGGAGAGAGAGAGAGAGAGAGAGAGAGAGAGAGAGAGAGAGAGAGAGAGAGAGAGAGAGAGAGAGAGAGAGAGAGAGAGAGAGAGAGAGAGAGAGAGAGAGAAATAGAACTTGGCTTTACCATCACCCAAAGGGCTCAGGCCCAGAGAGAAAAGTCTCACTTGTGAGCACTGGTCTCTGACAACTCAACCCAGGGACATGGCTGGGAGGGAGCTGAGGGGGCTAAGATCCCTCAGCAGTGAACTCCAATCCCATTTCACCCATGACCAGCCAGATGACACCAGGCACCTGCCAGCTCCTCTGCCCTTTCACTGTGCACACAATCACACCAGCCTCAAGAATTATTTCTCATATTAGAGGAGACAAAATATGTGCGGGCAGTAGATGGGCTGGAAGCAGACTTTTAATGATTGCTGTTGTTCTTATTACATGCTCCCTGTAATAATACTCTCCCCTAAATGCAAGAGAATCATTTTTGTGCTGTTTAAAAGCGTGGCCTGATATATTTTTTTAATTCCACAACAGAATCTTCAACGTTGCCTCCCTAATTAGACTGTATCTGTCATGTCTGTAATTCCCGTGCAATTAAATTGAAATTAAATGTCAATTTACTTTGAATTACTGAGTAATTCTATGTATACATGCCATGCAATCTGCATTTTGTTAGAAAATGACAACCAAAAATATCCTGACAGTCCCTCTGTAATTAAAGTGATCTGATTATGATCAGCGTCACCAGCTACCTGCCAAGGCCTGCAGGAGAAAACCCCCAGAGCGGGTGGAAGGGTCAAAGGAGGGTGAGGTTCAGGAAGGGCTTGGGTGAGCTCACTAGGGATCCCGCCGTTCCTCAGAAATCCAAAATCCAACCACAATCACAAATGCAGGCAAGGGAAAGAAAAAAAAATCCCCAAATGTAATTACAGAACATGCAAACCAATTCCTCATCATTCTAAACCTATGATTTTTAATTAGGCTAGTGTCTGGGGTTTGGAAACCTCAAGTCTCCAAACGTGGGGATAACCTGTTCAGCCCCATCCGGAAGGTCTCTCTCTATTGCATAAAATGTCCCCTCCCACAGGGTTTCAGAAGCTAAATATGGAAAGGCTTTCCTTACAATTCTTTTAAAACCAACCAGTCTGAGAATGCTTAAGTCATAGTTGAGATCCAATTCCTTGGTGGTCTCTACGGGCGGGGTGAAGGGGGAGCTTGGGGCAGAAATGTGGGGCAGTGTTGTAGGACTCCTCTAAGAGCCGCTGTATCTGCCCTGTATTGTCTCCTGCAGATCACTTCATAGATAAGGGGTAGTTTTAATGTGGCACTTTATCTGACCATGTATTCTGTACTGGCTGGTATAAATATTCTCTCATGCTACCACAATCATCGTGGGACAAGCTAGATCTTACCAGCATATTTGCCTGGCCACGTTGGATCTCTACTTAGAGATTAGACCAGAGAGAAATGCTGTTTGCCTCCAAGCAAGCAAGCATGGCTCCCTGATAACTCAAAGGCAACTAAAATACAAAACTACCATGAAGTAGATGAGATCTTGTGAAGGCTTGGAGAAATATTTAACTGGCATTAGTATTAGTCTTTGGTACAGAGACATGCCATCTCAGAAACCCCCTTCTCTACCCTATAAAGGCATTTCCAGGCAGATCTTGGCTCAAAAGTTTAGCATATAATAGGGCCTAGGTGAGGTGCTGGGATAAATTACCTAAGGGCATTTGACCCTTCCTGCTTCCCCTTATCGTGGGAGGTCTGAGTTGCAGGGGTATAAAACCAGCCTGCTTCCTCTCTCTCTCTCTCTCTCTCTCTCTCTCTCTCTCTCTCTCTCTCTCTCTCTCTCTCTCTCTCTCTCCTCTTTTGGGCTCTCTCTTTGTGAGTTCGCACCCTTCTTGGGAGTCTTGTCTTTTCTCCTTTTTACAGGGCCTTAAAAAGTGGTGGCCGCCATCTTGGCCTACACATGTCTGGGGTTCTAGCTGGGAATCCTAAGCACAGGGTTTTTCCTATTGCTGACTTGTATGCCTGAACCTGTGATAAGTAAAGCCTTTTTAAAACTGCATCGGATTCCTGAGTCTTCATTCCCATTCCCCGCCGCCTTCGGAGGTAGAAGGGAACTTCGCTTCCAGGCACTGTCAGGGACCCAGTATTCCCCAACAGGGCAGAACTTTTAAAGACACCACAGTTATTGGGTTCCAACTTGCTAAGCTGCTTCCAGGCACTGGTCTCTGATTGGCTGAGCTGCTCTGGCAGTACTGGGATCTCCCAATTCAGTGTCTCCAAATTGCTCTCTCTCTCTCTCTATCTATCTATCTATCTATCTATCTATCTATCTATCTATCTATCTATCTATCTATCTATCTATCTATCTATCATCATCCATCTATCTATCTTTCTTTCTCACTCCCTCTCCACCCCATCCCTTCCCTGGGCTGAACCCTGGACATTCTAAGGTAGGATTCCCAGGGCACTGTCCAGATGTGCAGAGAAGCTTTCCCTAAACAACCTTCATAAGCAGGTTTACCATAAAGGGTTGTCATTGCTTGTCATGGAGATCAATCAAATGCCATTTCAGTCTCAATAGAAACTGCTCTCAATACCTTAAAGAATGTGAATCTTGGAGCCTAGGGTGATCTCTTACCTTTTCATCAGGAGAAATGAATATTTAGCAGAGATATGTAGTTTCAATCAGGCAACTACCTACAGTGGAAATGAGGGAAAGGTGCAGGAATCATCCTGGGGTCAACAGGACCCTCAGTTGCAATTGGGGGGACACTTTGTTGACTTATTGAAGGTAGTTTTCATGGGGGCACTGAGTGATATTAATTCTCTATTGGGAGTTGTAGGTCAATTTAGCAGTATCCTTTCCTTTCTCCTGATGCCCTGAGCCCCTCTGCCATGTCCTAACCCAGGAAGCAAACCCTTCATTTCTCTGTGAGTGCTCCATAACTGGCAGTCATGGTGATACATACAGTGCGAGTGGAAGGGTGGTGCACCAGGTGAATTTGATCAGTCACTTTAAATTTTACCCATGGAACAGGTTGCCCATCAAACAGATAGCTGATCAAAATAGTAATGGGAGGGATATGGCAGCAGATAAAAGTAGGCCCCAGCTCCTCTCTCTCCCCCCCCCTCCTACTCTCTTCCAAGACCTACAACCCTCTTTCTCTTCATAGACTACAGGATTAGGTAGGGCTACCCTCCCCAGCAAATGGCCTAGTATATGCCAGCTTTATAGGCCCAGAAAGAGACAGAGTACAGGCAGGATTCAGGTACCCAGGAAAGCTCAGAATTAGGTAGGGAATGGATAGATATCGAGAGTATCATGCTGAATGAAATTAGCCAGAGGGAAAAGGACAGATATAGAGTGACTACATTCATTCGTGGGATATAAGAAAAAAATAGCATGATACTAATATCCAAGGCCAGGCAAAACATAGATCAAGAGGTCTTGTCAGTGGGTGAAATCTACCACAACTGTGTGGGAATTAGAGTTGAGGTAAGACAGAGAAGGGATCAGTGTGCTAATAAGTGTTGGATATGATAATACCAGCCTAGAACTGAGTATTGAATGTAGGCAAAGGTATGCATGATAATCCCTAAATGTATGTATTGCAAGCCACAATGTGTAAGAGAAGGGAGAGAGAGAGAGAAAGAGAGAGAGAGAGAGAGAAGAGGGCAAAATGCCTGCCATTGAGGCAGGAGGCTGGGGGAGGAGGGAGAGAGTCAGGGAACATTGGTGGTGGGAAACGGGCACTGGTGGAGGGATAGTTGCTGGAACACTGTATGACTGAAACCTAATCATGAACAGTTTTGTAACTGTATATCTCATGGTGGTATAATAATATTTTTTTAATTTAAAAAAAATCAGGCAGGGCTTGGATGTCCAGGCAGAGGAGTCTCACCTATGCATGTGTGGCCATGGTCAGAGATTAGGAAAGCCAGGACAGGATCACAGGAATTGCTGGGGTGCATTTGGGAGGCCCAGTAACAGATACATATTACAGGAATATCACTCCTGTGCATAAGGTCATGGCTGGAGACTAAAGAAGTGTACACAGGATAGATGCAGGATCAGGACCTAGTCATTATTTACAGGAGTAGACTGCATGGGATGACACAGGGAGTCATGGGATGAGACATTTACAGCATGGGTAACATTGGGGATAGGGTAAGTGATGCCATTTACAGGTGGAGAGCTCTGGGCACTTGGAGAGGAACCTAGGGCCATCTACTTTAATTATACAATAAACTCTAACATTAAATCTTCCAAAAGTTGTATGCAAATATTTTATACAGTTCTCACCAGCATAGGAAAATTCACTTTTTTGCACTAACAGTACAACAGTGCTAATAGTAAAGAAAGTTGGTGTTAGAAAGAAAAGAGAGAGAGAGAGAGAGAGAGAGAAGAGATAAAGAACTCTCCATAGAGGCAGGCTAGGAGAGAGGGGAGGGAATTGGAGACAATGGTAGTGGGATATGGGCACTGGTGGAGGGATGGGTGCTGAAATAATGTATGACCAAAACCCGACAAGAACATCTTTGTAATTGTATAACTCATGGTGGTGTAAAAAAAGATTTTTTAAAAAAAGAAAGTTAGTGTGTGTCTCCTGTTAATCTGATGTTAATGCCATTGCCCAGCCTGCCTGAGAAGCAGCCAAAGGAAAAGGGGGCCTTTTCTTATACTCCTCTGTGCCACAAAGAGGGCTTTTCCTGAGTCACCCAAACTCTACCCTGGCATTCTTTTGGGAGCAGGAAAGGCACCTTTCTGGGTCCAGACCCTCTCCCATGGGGTCTGCAGAGGCAGGTCTTCGGGGGGGGTGGCAGAACAGCTGTGCAGGAGTCAGAGAGGCTGCTCACAGGGCCAGAGCCACTGTCTTCTTGGAATCAGGTGCTACGGTGAACACAGCTCATAGGGCCACAATCAGTGTCTGTTGCAGGACACCTAAAAGCCTAGGCCTCTGCATCTGCCCTGGATTGCCTCCTGCCGGTCACTTCATAGATGGGGGGATAGTCTGAATGTGGCAGTCTTATCTGACCATGTATTCTGTACTGGCTGGTATAAATATTCTCTCATGCTACCACAAGCATCGTGGGACTAGCTAGATCTTACCAGCATATTTGCCTGGCCACGTTGGATCTCTAAGTAATTAGACTAGAGAGAAATGCTGTTTGCCTCCAAGCAAGCAAGCATTGCTCCCTGATAACTCAAAGGCAACTAAAATACAAAACTACCATGAAGTAGACGAGACTCTTGTGAAGGCTTGGAGAAATATTTAACTGGCATTAGTATTAGTCTTTGGTACAGAGACATGCCATCTCAGAAACCCCCTTCTCTACCCTATAAAGGCAATTCCAGGCAGATCTTGGCTTAAGATATTAGGTGAGGTGCTGGGAGAAATTACCTGAGGGCATTTGATCCTTCCTGCCAGGGGAAGTTACATTTGGCTTGTAGCTTCTCCCAGCTCTGCTAGGAGGCTTTTAATTAGCTCTGGGTCCTTGTAAACAACCAGATGGTCTCCTGAAGTTGCTACATTCTATGGAACTGTTTTCCTGTTTTCATCTCTAGATAGCCCAGCCCAGAACGGGCTGGGTGGAGTTTGGGGGGATTCCTAGCTATAAAATAAGCTGTAAGAAGAAAGAAGCTCTCTTCTTTTTTCCCCTTATTGCCATTTTGGCTTCCCTTGGTGTTTTGCTTCTCCAACCTCTCCATTCTCTGTTGGGCCTCAACACGTGGTGGCAGCCATCTTGGCCTATACCTGGCTAGGGCCTAGCTGGGAACCCAGAGTCCGGAGGTTTTCCCTGCTCTTGGATTGTATATTGGATTCTGTGATAGTAAAACCCTTTTAAAACTGCATCGGATTCCTGAGTCTTCATCCATTCCCGCCGGCTTCGGAGGTAGAAGGGAACTCACTTCCCGGCACTGTCGGGGACCCCCGCAGCGCTCCCGACAGTGTCCATGATATAGGTGCCACGGTGAGTGCTGTTCACAGGGTCAGGGTCAAAGTTCACAGGACCAGAGTCAGTCTCCATGGTGTGGGTGCCACGGTGAGTGCTGTTCACAGAGTCATGGTCACAGCCTCCATGGAATCAGGTGCCACAGGAAGTGCTGCTCACAGGGCCAGAGTCACAGTCTCCACATAATCAGGTGCCACAGTAAGTGCAGAATCCAGAGCAGGCACTGTCTCTCATCCTAAGCAAGTTATTCAACCACCTCCCACCTCAGTTTCTCTGAGAGGAAACTGGCAAACATTGCCCTTGCTTTAGACTATGGTTTCTGGAAGAACACATTGACTACTGTTAGTGAGTGAAAAACTGTAGAGATCTGTGGTGATTTTAATATTGTTTGAGGGCTCTTTGCATTCTATCCTACAGCTGACAGTAACCCTAGCCCAATCTAGGTAATGAAGGGAAGAAAGGAATTGAGGGGGTGTGCATGTGTGTGGGTGGGGGGGTGTCTCTGTAGCTTAAGTGACCAGGGAAGATGCAACTTTAAGCTTGGTCAGAATTAGGGGTAACACCAGGCCCACCGACTCAGTTCCCCTTCCTCTCTGGGCTCTGTCTAGTCTGTATTCTTTGCTTCCAGATCCCCTGGCAGCAGTGGATGAGGGTTTTGCTCTCTGTCCTGGCTTAAATCCACTCTAAAAACAAACATCCTCAGCCCATCCCCAGAACTTACTCTCCCTCTGCTGTGGTGGCAGAGGAAGGCTGGGGTGACAGGTGGACTAGTTCATTTCATTAGTCATTTCAAAACTCAGATGCCAGAAAGGTCTCCAGTCAAGGCAGGATGTGAATGGCTTGGGTGGGGGATAGCAGGAGGTAAACGTGAGGCCCCTGTCATGCAACACTTCCTTTGCCCTCTCGCCAGTACCCAGACTGATGTCAGGACAGCAGGGATATCACCCATGGGCAAATGGCCATGGGCAGGGACTAAGGAAAGCTGAGGGGCACAGGGGACCTAGGGAGGCCTAGTGACAGTTTTCAGAGCAGCAAGCCCAGCAAAGTGTCAACTGCAGTCCTCAGACTAGGAACGCGAACACTGGACAGAGTATAGTGTAGGGACAAGACCAGGTCATCATACACTGGAGGTGAGCAGACGGCAAGGGACAATACCAGGACACCATGGTCTGACTGGGCATTGGAGGGAGAGGATGAGTATGTGGTGCCTGGGTAAAAGGAGTTTGCCCTGGACATTGCTGGATATTGGGGAGAGACCCCAATCCATCTATGTAAACTATATAATAAATTGTAACTTCTTCAGCATCTGAGTTTTGTATGTGAATCTTTCATACAATTCTCAAGAACCCACAAATTGTAATATACTGCAGTATATTGTAATCCACTTCTGCAGTATACTTCCATTGATTGATTTACTCACATGTGCAACCACAAAACTAGTTGCAGCAGCGGATCACAACCTTGGGGGGTATTGTTGTTCAGCCCAGCCCCCCCCCCCACCTCTGGTCATCTAAACAGCAGGGACAGGGCAGGAAAGGGCAAGCTTCCAAGACTGAAGAATAAAGACAGGAGCAGAATGGGCCAGGCACACCAAGCTGCAAGGGTGGTGTGGTCAGACCCCTTGAGCAGACCAAGAAGGGAGAGGGAGTGAGGATTAAATGTCCCTGCTTGGAACAAGGTAACAGCAACAGAGATTCACAGGGAAAGACAGCTGGCATGGAAAGAAATGGGAACAAGCATGTGCTCTGCCTCCATGCAGTTTTGGAGCTCCAGATCTGATGGTTCTCACCATCCAGTAAGAGCAACTGCACAGATTGCAGGCTTCACCCAAATGATACAACTTCCCACATGCCTTTCCCCCACACGAAGCTTTCCTGCTGGCAACATGGCAGGAGTGTTCTGGGGTCGCCTGACCAGGAATCCAATGCCTCATTCTGCCCCCTTAGACTCCTCGCAACTGCACACACAGACCGCAGTGACCATGAGGGGCCCTCAGCCAGCTGTATGCTCTCCTGCTGGCCAGGACAGCAGTGGGAAAGGCATGTTGATTCATCTGCCTGGGAATTCTTTTAAGGTCGTGGTGCTTGCTGCATGTGTCTCTTGTGTTCTGAACATTTCAGATTTTTGCATAATGGGCAACTGGGAAAAGTCAACATTTTGCTTTTTTTTGTCTGCCAAATTCCATGAGGGATATAAAAAGTGCAATGCTTTCTTGTGAAAAGGAAATTGTTACAAAGGCATCTCTCTTATTTTTCCCCCATAAAAAAAATTCTAATATTGCTAAAGACCTAAATTCATCTATCATCTGTGACTGCCTATTCTGTTTCTTTGGTCCTGGTAGAATTCAACGGAACCCAAATGTGTCTCCTGGCCTAGGCTCTGCCCAGTTTGAGCTTGGCTTTTCCTTTGATGCTGATTTTAACCCAGCCTGACTCTCTTCCACCAGGAGGTCAGTTTAGCTGTTCACAAACCACTAAAGCAACAAATTTGTCTTGGTCTTTTGTTTGTCTAAATTATTATCTGGACATGGGAATTAAATACATAAAGGGATCACTTCACTTGATCACTTGAATCCCGTTATTCATCGATTTGCTCGAGTGGGCGCCAGTAACATTTCCATTGGACCCTATCACGTGCCAATGTAGCCCAATGGCATCTGGTTGATTCAGGAATATGAAGAGCCTCAAACCGTTCCTTCAGGGTCTTAACAAGGAAGTCTGACCATCTTGTAGGTGGGCGGCCACGTGATCTTTTGACATCCCGTGGGATCCAGTCGGTAACGGCTCTAGTCCAGCGGTTGTCTCCAAATCGCATTACATGTCCAGCCCATCTGATTTTCGATGCCTTGGCAAACGAGACAGCGTCCCTGATTCTGGAATAGCGACGGAGGTCAGAACTCCGGATTCCTTCTTTCACTTGAGTGAGACGTGATATTCCTAGCATAGCTCTTTCGATGCCTCTCTGGGAGACCCGAATAGCATTCTCATCCTGCTTTCGTAGGGCCCAGGTCTCTGAGGCGTATGTTAATGCAGGGAGAACGGTGGAGTCGAAGAGATGTGCCCGGAGCCAGAGGTTCTTTGTCCTTTTAGCTATTTCTTCGATGCCTTTGAAGGCATTCCATGCCGCTCTCTTCCTCCTGCGCAGCTCAGGTTTTAGGTCGTTCATCATGTTGACTTCTCGACCTAGGTACACATAACTGCTGCATTCAGAGATGTTTGTGCCATTGAGAGTGAATGGGGACTCTGGAACTAGTTCATTTCTCATGAACATAGTTTTCTTCAGATTCAGCTGTAGACCTACCTTTCCACATTCTCGGTCAAAGTCAGCCAGCATTTGTGCTGCTTGGCTAATGTTTGGTGTTATTAGAACGATGTCATCAGCGAAGCGGAGGTGGTGTAGTTGCCGACCATCTATCTTCACTCCCATTCCTTCCCATTCTAATTGTCTCATGATGTTCTCGAGGGTGGCACTGAAGAGTTTTGGTGAGATGGTATCACCCTGTCGAACCCCTCTTTTGACATCAATGATCACTTCTTTGTAGAATGGTGAGATCCTGGTGGTGAATCCGTAATACAGCTCACGAAGGATCTTGATGTATTGGGTTTGAACACCCTGTTTGACTAGGGCTTCGATGACTGCTTCAGTCTCCACAGAATCAAAGGCTTTCTGTAAATCAATGAACGTGAGACAGAGCGGCATCTTGTACTCCCTACAAACCTCAATGAGCTTGGTTACTGTGTGGATATGGTCGATTGTGCTGAATCCTTTCCAGAAACCTGCTTGCTCGCATGGTTGTCCTTCATCTCGTGTTCTGCCAATCCTGTTCAGGATGACTCGTGTAAACAGCTTGTAGATGACAGACAACAGGCAGATGGGGCGATAGTTGCCGATGTCGTGAATGTCTCCCTTCTTGAACAGTAGAACTGTCCTGCTGGTTTTCCATTGGGAGGGCACCTTGCATTCGGACAGGTAGCGTGTGAAGAGCCGAGCTAGTGTATTGATGAGTACCGACGGCAGATTCTTCAGATGTTCGGGTCTGACTTTGTCTGGGCCTGGTGCTGTTCCCTTCTTTACCGATGAGATGGCATGTCGGATTTCAGAAGGGAGAATGTTGGGAATGACATATCCATCCTGTGGAATTTGGTATGTGGGCAGGTGGATGTGGCTATCAAAGAGATTTGAGTAGAAGTCCTGGATAATCTTCTCCATTGCCTTTCTGGAAGATGTGATAGATCCATCAGGGCGTCGGAGGGCAGTCATCTTGGTCTTATAGTTGGCGAAGGACAGGCGGGCAGTGCGAATACTTTTCCCGGCTTCTGCTGCAACTTCCAGTATTTCTGCTCTTCTGTCTTTGAGGTCTGCTTTTATCGCTTCTCTGTACTGTTTAGCAAGTTTGGACGTTAGCATTTGGTCTCCTGATGCTCGCGCCTTGCCACTTTGGCGAATGAGCTCAAGAGTTTCTGAAGACAAGCGTCCTTTTGTGTCTTTCTCTCTCTCTCGGCATTCTTCGCACAATCATGGAGGTGCTGAACCAGTGGGTTGTATTCTTCATCGATGTCATCAATGATGGTATCTTCCCATGTTGCCGCAATGGTGCCAAAGAGTTCCCAGTTGGTGGTCGTTCTGGGAGTTCTCTTCTTAAACTTTGCAGCTTTTTCTTCCCCGTTGCGGGAAGTAGAATTTTGCACGAAGGAGACGGTGGTCCGATCCTGTCTGGAATTTGGGGACGACAGCAACATCGGTCAGACAAAACCGTCGATTGAAGATGATGTGGTTAATTTCATTGTGGAACTGTCCGACAGGAGATTCCCATGTCCAACGTTTCGCCCGGCCTTCTGAAACTGTGAGTTCCCATGAATAGTCTTGGTGGACATGATGAACTCAGATAGTCTCTCACCCTGTTCGTTCCATTCTAGGCTATAGGTCCCGATGTGGAGTTCTTCAGCCGATCTTCTCGGTCCTATCTTGGCATTAAAATCACCGACTATGATCTTGTAAAAGGTGTGATCTTTTTTATAGAACTCCTCCAATTCCATGTAGAATTTCTCAATTTCATCTTCTTTGTATGTGGATGTTGGTGCATAGACAATGAAGATAGAAATTGCTGGCAGTGGGCCACATCTCCTCAAGTGTAATCGTCCTATTCGGTTTGTTAGGCATTCAAATGAATCAATGTTGACAGCCATGTTCGTGTTGACAAGGACACCAACGCCACCGACGCCTCTTTCATCACATGTTCCAAGGAACAATTCTTCTCCGGTGTCAAATACAGCATGATGCGACTGACGCCTCCTCGTCTCAGTCAGACCAATGATGTCGTACTTGATCTTTCTTGCTTGCAGCATCAGATCCTCAATATATGCTTCCGATGCCAGTGTACGTGCATTGAAAGTACAGACAGTCATTTTAGTCCTTCTTCGCTTTGGCAGCCTAGGACAGCCGTGAAATTTTATCAGGCACTGCTTGTTTGCCTTTCTTACTGCTGCCGTATTAAGGGCTCTTTTGAGGTCAGGAAAATAAACATTTTTGTTACTGGATTTGGCATATCGAACACGCATTGGACAGCTTGCCAGGCTCTGCCATGCGGGCACTATATTCTCATTACTTTGTGGGGCTCTCTCAGAGGGGTGGGTAGAATATTTGTGGTAATTTGAAGGTAAAGGGATAGATTGCAAAATCGCCCACTAAGGCTCTGACCCAGAGAATGTCAACCTGTGTGTCTTTACAAATACAAATATTCATGTTCATGGAAATATATGTAGATAGATGTGTATGGATATAAGTGTACTATATATGTATTTCACCTTTTCCATAAAAACACAAAATATATTTTTTTCTGTGACTTTTGCTATAACAATAGTGCACTCTGTCATGGAGAGCATTCTAGACCATTCCTGGCTACTCTCATAGTTAGGGTAGCATCGTTATTATAAGCTTAAAATTAATTTCTAGTAGTAGAATTGTCACATTTTTAATATGTGAATTTTAGCTTTGTTTTGGGGCCATTATCAAGCAGTGCTCAGGGATTACTCCTGGCTCTCTGCTCAAGGATAAATCCTGCCAATGCTGGGGGCTCCATATGTGGAGGGTGTCATATGAGGTGCCATGGATTGAATTATTTTTTCGGCCATGTACAAGACAAGAACCTTACCTGCCATACTATCACTCCAGCGCCTTATTGTATATTACTTACAATGCCAATGGTGTACATTTATATAGTTCATAATAAAAAATGCAAAAAATGTATTTAGGAAAACAAAGTTTCCTGTTTCAAAGCTAATTAAGCTCGCATTTCGAGGAAGAGGGTGAATTCTGTGACCAGCCTCTTGGATATTTGTTGTGAAATGCAATACTTAGACTGTCCTTTCCTTATTCTACTCTATTTTGGCTGTATGATTGTATCAGCACAGACACTGTCCTATACTTTTTTTTTGCTTTTATTTTATTTATTTATTTATTTATTTTTTGCCTTTTTGGGTCACACCCGGCAATGCTCAGGGGCTACTCCTGGCTCTGCACTCAGGAATCACTCCTGGCGGTGCTTGGGGGACCATATGGGATGCCGGGATCGAACCCAGGCCGGCAGAGGCCGGCTGCGTGCAAGGCAAATGCCCTACCCACTGGGCTATCACTCCAGCCCCCTTTTTTTTTGCTTTTTTGGGTCACACCTGGCAATGATCAGGGGTTTCTCCTGGCTCTGCCCTCAGGAATTACTCCTGGCAGTGCTCGGGGAACATATGGGATGCCGGGATCAAACCCAGGCTGGCACGGGCTGGCCACGTGCAAGGCAAATGCCCTACCTGCTGGACTATCGCTCCAACCCCTGTCCTGTATTTTTATAGCTGAGTAGCACCCTATTGTGTGATGCACCATAATTTAATTTAACCAGTTCCCTTTTTATGGATTCATAGACTATTTCTAGTTGTCAAACAATGCAGCAATAAATAACTTTCTACACACATCACTTGGCAAAAGGGCAAATAACTCCAAATGAGGAAGCAATTTTGGAAATAAAATAATTGTGTCAAAGGATAGCTGGATTTTTTTTTTTTTGGTCACACTCAGCAATGCTCAGGGGTTACTCCTGGCTCTGAACTCAGGAATTATTCCTGGCAGTATAGCTGGATTTTAAAATATGAACTACTACCAAAATACCCTTAAAAGAGCTAACAAAATTGTAATATCAAATAAAATTTATAAGAGTGAACATTTCCTCATATTCCCACCTTATTAGAACCTATATAGTATATTAAGAAACACTTTTTCTCTTTGTCATACTGAGTGGTTGAATAGCATTTCATTATGAGATTGAGCTAAGAATCCCTTCATAAGGATTGTCATCCTTTCATAGGTATAAAACTATTTATCTGCCCTCTTCTCTGATCTTGCTTGATCTTTCCTATTTGGTGTTTACATTCTGACTAATTTCTAGAATATTTGTATATGCTAAGGAGAGTCACCTTTTGCATGAATTTTAAGCTGTAACTTTCATTAGGGTGCATTTTATGCATAACAACTGATTTTTATAGTCTAATTGTTAGTCTTCGATGCTAACAGTTTTTATGTCATACTTAGAAAAGCTTTCCACACCTGGAGAATGTTGTTTTTCTCTTTCATAGTCTTTTCTGATACTGGTTTAAATTTTTATAGATTTAGCATTAATTTTTTCCACCCTTTGAAGAGCTGAAACTAACCCACACTTCCAAAGCCACTGTACATTTTACCGACTGAAGTGTACATTACATATCCACATATGAACTGTCTTTACCTTCCTCATTTTCACGTCCCCAAGAAGGAAAAGCAATGTTTTCTCCCTAAGGAATATCAAAGTCATATCCCTAGCCCAGAACTGCACACATGAGCACAATCAACTACCTTCTTGGGGATAATTTCTGACCAAGAAGGGATGACCAAGCCACATCTCTACTCCACTCCGTCATTCAAGTGGTTCAGGAAGAGGGCCCTGGGCATCTGACCCTACACACACATCCTTGACCCTGTGTGTGAAGGATGTGGGCACACACAGCCTTCAGTTTTGAAGCACAAATAAGGAATCATGGTCTAATTATTTTGGTGTTATTCACTAATTTACACATGAAAACTTGTGAATCATAAGAGTTAAAATCTTTTAAGTATTCAAACACACCATCTATAGTGATGACACAAAAGCATAAAAATGAGACTAGAAAGTTCAACCTGCTATAAATTAGGAAACTCGGCAAATTGAATTGATTCATGAAGGTTGAATTCCTAGGGCAATGAGGAAAGAAGAGCAAGAGAGAACATTGTACACTTCCAAAGCTTGGTTATCACCTGAAGAGTGCATCTGCCCACCTTGGTATATCAGAAGACTTGGCAGATTATGCATGAAGCAGTATTCAATATGGACCTCCCGCTGGACCCCATCTTAAGAGGGCTCTGGCATGTTTCTCTGACCTAAATCACTATATAAGGATTCTCCATGTCTCAACAGTGTGCTGAAAGGCCTAATGCCTTTTATGAAAATCCTACATGAATACCAGTTTTCACTAAGCCAAACAAATCCTGCAGAAATGGCTGGCAAGAGTACAGGAGGTAAGGTGCTTGCTTTGCATGTGGGTGACATGATTCCAATAGAGTTCTACTATGTGTGGTCCAAAACTCCCTCCCTCCCCCTAAAAAAAGGAAATTCTTTAATATTCCCACTTTTATGGCAAAAAATTAAAAAATAGCCATTTGGAATGGGTTGGGTTTTTTTTTCCATCTCTCCCTTGTTCCCCTTCAATTATGCTTGTCACTGTTATGATGATTGGGGACTGGACACACACAAAAGTTGTGGTGCTCCAGGGGTAAAATCCTGGAGATCTTTAGTTGTGGGCACACACACCCTTGGAATCTGGTGGGCTGAGATCACATGGTTCGCTGTAGTGATGGGGTTCCTCTGTGGGCACATCCTAGTAAGGCAGAAGTTTTCTGCATTGACCCATGCCAGAGGCCCCCACAAAACATTTGTTTGGAGTTGTTTGTTCTAGAGGCAGCACGCACAGACACCAAGAGTGACCCTGCACACACACATGCATCTTCTCCTCACCATCAGGTCCCAGCTATGTTTGCCCTTGTCTGACCTTGCACCCTTAGGACTATGTACTCTGAAGTGGCCTCAGCAAAGCCCCTGAGAGCTTGCAAGGATGTTCTGCTTAGCAGAGAACTGGAACTAATCTGAAGCAAGATGACAACAGCGAACAGCCAGAAGGTCAGATCATTCAGGAATTGGACATGATGCACAAACTAGGGTACCACCATGGTTGCCAGGAAACACGACTGCAGTTTGGCATGTGAATTTGGGACAGCTTTGGAAGATGTTTTGCCTGCAGACAAAGACGCATGGTTAAGCCTGGGTTGTAACTCAAGGGACAGAGAATACTATGGGCACATGTAAGGAAGGCCCCAGGTTTCATTCCTGGAACTCTATATACCTGCCTCCCTCCCACCTCCAGCACTGTTGGAGAAAGCAAAGACTTCTATGCCAGATAAGCTTGGGTGAGTAAGAGTTCAAGCATACTGTCATATTCTCAGCCCTCCACAGCAGTCCCATCAGCCTTACTCTCATACAGAGGCCAGCAGGCACCGTGGTGGATAAGGGGGCAATTGTGATGTGAGGAAGCTCGCACAGGTGACCTTCCTGTGCAACCCTCGCCTCCCATGCACCCCTGTATCCTGAGTCATCCACACTCTAGCATCTAAGGCTCATTCTAACCTTCCAGGGGACACACCACCTTCTAGCCCTGGCCAGTGCTGTTCCACAGGCCCTAGACTGTGGACTGATGGCCACAGGTCATATGTCATTCTATCTTATCTGTGTCTCTCTCCTAAACTATCCCTCCCCTTCTTTCTATTTCATTTCCTGTAGGTCGGTGTTGTTTTAGATCTTCTGTGTTATTGACAGAATTCAGCAGGTATCATTCTGTGGCAAGAGGTCATTTGGGAGAAAGGCCATCAAGGGTCTGCTTGAGAATAAAACCAACTGAGAAGAAAGTAGGCTAAGGAATTCTTGGGAGCTGATGAGTCCCAATGACATCATGAGAACCCTGCATCTAGCTATGCTAGAATACAGAACAACAGATTCATACCAATAGTGCTACAAGAACACCAACCCTTAAATCTCATAGCTCCTTTTAAAGTTTTGATTGAATTGGGTTTCTGGCCATTGCAAACAGCAGTGTATTAACTCAGTAGAAAAACTGGGTACCAAACTTTTTCCTCAATGAACCTCTGGAAGACAATGAAGAAGTCACAATTAAATTGCCAAGTCTGAATCAAAGATTAAGACTATAAACGTGGACCAGAGAGGTGGTTGGTACAGGGATAATGGCATGTGTCTACATACAGTGGATTCCAGTTGACCCTTAGCACTGCATATAGGTCTCAGTGCCACAGCAAGGAGTAGTAAATCTTAAACACAAGCTGGATATGGCCTAACCACCTCCCCTCCCCTAATAATATAAATTCAAAAATAGCTCTTAAAGAACACAACCTTTAAAGACTTTGAATATTTTTCTCAAGATCTGTTGCAAGAAGAAAAATACCAGGATTCCAAAGCTAACACTGTTACCTACTGTAAATGACTATGACAGCTGGAATCATGACTGATACACAGAAACAATCACTGAACTTTAATAATAACATCATTGGACCATGGGATGGGATAATCACTTGATATCCCGTTACTCATCGATTTGCATGAGTGGGTGCCAGTAACATTTCCATTTGACCCTATCACGTGCCAATGCAGCCCAAGGGCATCTGCTTGCTCCAGGAATGTGAAGAGCCTCAAACTGTTTGTTCAGGGTCTTGACAAAGAAGTTTGATCATCTTGTAGGTTGGCAGCCACGTGATCTTTTGACATCCTGTGGGATCCAGCCAGTTCTGACTCTAGTTCAGCGGTTGTCTCCAAATCGCATTATATGTCCAGCCCATCTGATTTTCGATGCCTTGGCAAATGAGACAGCATCCCTGACTCTCCATCCTCGACAGAGGTCAGAACTCCAGATTCCTTCTCTCACTAGAGTGAGGCATGGTATTCCAAACATAGCTCTTTGGATTCCTCTTTGGGAGACCTGAATAGCGTTCTTATCCTGCTTTCGCAGGGCCCAGGTCTTTGAGGCATATGTTAATGCAGGGAGAAAGTTGGGATGGGATAATACTGAACACATAAGGAAATGAGTGATGGAAACTGCATTTCTAAAAATAAAAATGCATATCACAAAGCATTTTTATTTTTTGGAAAGCAGTCTTTATTTACCTCTGTAGAAGTCGATTTTGAAAAAATAAATGATAGTCACTATTTCATTTAAAATATTTCATTACCATAACCCTTCAGAGGGCACCCCCTTTCCCTGCCACCTCTCTCAAAACCTATAAAACCTCTATATTTATATAACACTTATATCTTTAACTTTAGGAGTCAATTCAAGAGCCATTAGAGGTCCTAGATGTTAGTGCATGGGTCCAAAGAGGAGGATCTTTCAGATATGGAATTTATGTCAGCAATAACCATATTGCTAGGGTATAAAGGGAGATCACAGGGAGTATGTTACACACTTTCTTAGTTTCTGTCCTATTCTTTTGTGCCAATTAACACCAAATAAACCGCAAAAGCATATTCTTTTGGAAGCTAGTAGGGAACGTAGAGTATGAAGGAAAAAACATGGTATGAAATAACTCTACCATCCCAGATTCCTTCCCATTTTTAATTCACTTTCTCTTCCTCATCACACCCTTTCTGGGAAGTCATATTTTTGATATGTAAATAAAACTGAAGGGAAAAAAATGACATGATGTGCAGGTCTATGACATTGCGATTCTTTCCAGCTTGAGGTATTTTATGCAAGATGCTCCCTCCTGTATCTCTGACCATCAGGATCTCTAACAGGGAGACTGCCTGAGAATCCTGAATGGAGATCATCTAGTACAAGTCTGCAGGCCACCATTCATGTACCTGGAAGATACCCTATTGAGAGCATGGAAAAACTAATGGGAAAAGATAACCCTTTGATAATAAAGTCTCAAGACTTCACTTTCTTAATTAGCAAAGTTGTTTGTTTATTGTTAAGTATATGAAAAATATATCTATGCATTCAGGCTATTGCTCTTCGGTCATTTTTATAATAATTGCATCAGTATAACTTTATAGGCCCTTGGCTTATTGATGCTCTAGGTAGATCTCATATTTTATAATCACATTACCCATAATTTATGACATGGAAAGTCTTTTGGTTCTCTGAATAGTAGAAATATTATGACACCCCTCTCTTCCATTCATTTATTGATCCCTTATTCTATGATTATCATTGTACATAAAAAATAAGTCCTGGACATCTCATCCCTAGCCTTCCATCATCACAGTCCAAGAATAACACACATAGCAGGCAGACAATAAAAATGCAATATGTATCAGGCTTAATCAATAGAACACTACAGGGCAACTTTAGAGAGAGTGAAATGTGCTAACAGCTTTGAAGGCAGAAGAAAGAGAACAATAATCAAGCTGAATGTTGAAATAATGGTAAAAGACCATTAGAAAGATTAGCAAACAATACATCCCAGACCATTTTTGTATGTGCAAAACTGAACTAAAAAATATTAAAATGTATAGTCTAAAGGTTAACTGGCAAAGTTAAGATGCCAAATACATGTGGGAGCCTGTCTGGACTAAACCCTACACAGAGCAAGTTGAAGGTTCTTGTGGTCACATCACATGCTCAAGTCTGAATGCTCTCTGGTGGGTAAGAGGGATATCTTTACCACAGGGAGTGAAAGGAGTCAGAGAGAGGCGATTTGGAGGGTGTGTTGTCAGTATTACCACATCTATCTTACTGAGGCAGAAACAAGACCAAAGATCATTGGTTGCCATTGTGGCAGGAGAAAGTTCCTTGAGGAACAAAGGAGCATTTACTGACAGCAACATTTGCTAAATATTGGAACGCGTTCTTGAGAGAGGTTGGAAAATCACCTCAGGGGGGTCTTTAAGAATAGACTAAATTATAATTTGTCTTCAATGCTTCACATGTGATTACCCCTTAGGGCAAAGGGATTGACTCGGAGTCTCTTCCGACATGCAGTTCCATTGTTTGTAGACTGTAGCAGTGAATAGACTCTGCCTGGGTTAGCAATTTGTACTTGATCCTGTGGTTACAGATTGACTGCAAGATTACAGAAGTGGAATTTTCACTAGAGAAATAGGCAGTGAATGAAAGCTCTATGCATGGGAAGCAACTAATCTGTTAAAGGTAAAGCAACCTGGTATACAGGAAGAATTTTTCTCATATTTTCTCTTAGGCTCATGTTATAATTTTATGTAACTTGATTTTTCTTAAAGCTGTCTGAACACTGAGCAGGTTTCACCAGGATGAGAAGACACGATAATGAGCTATAGCAGAAATAAGGGTATTCATCCCAGATTAACCAGATATGTGGGGTGCCTTGCGTCATTGCTTAGGAAATTAGGTAAAACTAGCTATTATTGGAAGTGCCCTCAGAGACTATAAGTAATCCCCCTGAAACTGTACAGGTTTCGAGTTTAAAAAAGTATACCCATGAACTATTACCTCAGCTGTTCTTTCCCAAAACACTGAAGTGAACAAAGGTTTTACAGTTCAGGCCACTGAAACTGAAAGAATTTAATGAACCTGACCAGTCTATAGAGTTCATCTTGAATAATATAAGTGAATACAGCCACAGGTCAGAAACTTGATCCTATCAATTTTTCTGAAGTAAAGGAATAACAGTTTGGAGGTGTCAGAAAGGGAAACAATGAAGAAGCAATCTACATGAAATACTGTCAAATAAAACGATAACTAGAAAACAAACCATAGTTTCATTTCAAGATCATGAATAATAACAGAGCAGATTATCAATTTGCAAATCACTGCTCCTGGTAAACACAGACTTCAAACTAAGAAAAAAAAACCTGAAAAAATAATTCAATAAAAAGCATAAAGGGAGGTATAAAACAATGATGATGACTGTAATACTAATAAGATCATTGTTACAGTATCATAGCATACCTCAGATGCAAAATAATACTATTTCTGAATGACTAACATACTTTTATATACCCACCTTACTTCCACATACCTATGTGAATTCTATTATTACTGTGAATACTATTTGAAATAGATTTATATGATTATGTGGTTATATTTTCTACATATTGTTAAACGTTTTTTCTAATTCATAAAAAATTACTATTACATTGAGTAGAATGTAATAGTAATGAAAAAAAATAGTAATAATAATAGTACCTTCACGGCCCACACATCAAATTTAGCAAGAACACCTTTAGTATTTACGTTGACAATTATTATTTATGATGAATACTGCTACCCATGTTTAGGAAATTTCTATCTTTTCCAATTTTTGATTTTTTGGGGAGTTTGGGGGTCGGTTTTGGGCTCCATACCCAGCAGTGCTCAAGGGGCTGTTCCTGGCTCTGTGCTTAAGGGTCAGTCCTAAGGAGGGGTCAGGCACACATAAGCTAAGCATCTTAAGCCCAGTGCAATCTCTCCAGTCTCCTCATAATTGATTTTGAACCTCCACCAAAAATTGCTACAAAGCTGATAGATTTCCTAATAATTCCTTTAATGAATTCTATTTGAATATACTTTATTTGTTCAGACCACTTTTAAAAAAATCCTTGCACTCCTAGAATTGTTGTTTATGAGAAGGAGCTATTCCTAAATACAATTTTAAATATATTGTGTAAGATACCTGCACTCATAGTCGAAAGGAAGATTAATTGTAGTTTGGTTGTGGTCTTTGCTGATGGTCTCAAATGTTTCTCCTCCTACCTGGGAATCCAGTTTATAGTACTCCAGTTATGCTTGGTTTCTCTGTGGAGTGTCACTTCATATGTCAGTTTCCAGCTGCGTGGCTGACTGACAGTATCAGGTACAGAACCAGTCCAGAGGCTCTGAACTCCCTTTAAGACTCTCTTCAAACTATTGCCAAGCGCTGCCCTTAGGCAAGCTAAGCCAACCCTTCTCTCGGCTCCTCTCACTATCCTGCCAAGCTCTCTGCTCCTCCAACTATATTAAGGTCCCTTTAAGAATTAAAAGAATGGCTTTTAACTCTTTAAGGAATGGCCAATATCCATACTATGGGATACATAAGAATTGGAAAAAAAACAGTTGAGTTAGTTGAGACTGGGTTCTCAGGCTGGCTGGAAGGATTGAGTTGGAGGAGCAGAGAGCCTGGCAGGATAGAGTGAGAGGAGCCGAGAGAAGGGTTGGCTTAGCTTGCCAAGGGGCAGCGCTTGGTAATAGTTTGAAGAGAGTCTTAAAGGGAGTACAGAGCCTCTGGACTGGTTCTGTACCTGATACTGTCACTTGGTCAGCCACGCAGCTGAAAACTGGCATTCATACATGCTCAGATAAGCCAGGGGGAAAGAAAACAACAACTAAATAGGTGTGTGTGGGGGGAGGTGGGGGATTGCTTTTTTTCATTCATAGCCAGAACTCTCCGCCTTGCAACATCTAGTGGATTCCATTTGCAAGTGGATTCTCTCTGCAAGTCAACACACTGTGCATGGCTCTTCCTTCAGGGTTGATGCCAAATTTTGTTCCAACATAGAGTCAAGAAGTATGGTCCTGCCTTACCCTTCTCACAGATGCTGGTATGCTATGGCCTGTTACTCAATATCTAAAAATACTTGTTTAATAGATTTTGTCTCGTTTTATTGGAAAAGTTAAGATGGACCACTGTCACTCCCTCAAGGATGCAAGTAGAAATCCTGGTACTTTCTTTTTTTTTGTTTTGTTTTGATTTGTTTGTTTGTCTAGGCTTTTTGGATCATACCCGGAGGCTCAGGGGTTACACCTGGCTCTGTACTCAGGAATGCCTGGCAGTGATTGGGGAACCATATGGGATGCTGGAGATCAAACCCAGGTCGGCTGTGTGCAAGGCAAACGCCCTACCCACTGGACTGTCATTCCGGCCCCTGTTTTTGTTTTTAAGGGCTACATCTGGAAGTGCACAGGGTTTGCTCCTGGCCCTGCACTTAGGAATCACTCCTAGCAAGCTCAAGGGACCCTATGAATGGCAGGGACAAAAGCAAGTCAGCCATATGCAAGCAAACATCCTACCCACTGTGCTATCTCTAGTTCCTCCCTATAATAAATGATAAATATGGAATACTCTTTTGTATTCTTAGTTCTCAAAGTGTTGATCAGTTCTGGTTTTGGTTTTGTGATCATCTATAAGAGCAATTTGTGTAATTTTGATTTTCAGAAAATAATCTAATTCATTAGAGACTCACAGACATGGGGCAGAGCTGCTACTGGCTCTCCCTGTGCCCATCCGCTCACGAGGCGCCCGGGAGGAATGGCGGGTTCTAGCCCTGGCCCGCCACCCCAGCAGAGCCTCGCAACAAGCCAGACGACCCCCCACTCCATGAGGGCCTCCATTTTCCACATCTGGACTTCCCCCTCGTCAGAACTTCACCCAGCAGACCAACCTATCACAGCCCGGCTAATTGAGATACACCCTACAGCAGTCTTTTTAAATCCAGCCCAGGTATGCTGATCCAGAGACTCACAGACATGGGGCAGAGCTGCTACTGGCTCTCCCTGTGCCCATCCACTCACGAGGCACTCAGGAGGAATAGCGGGTTCTAGCCCTGGCCCACCACCCCAGCAGAGCCTCGCAACAAGCCAGATGACCCCCCACTCCATGAGGACCTCCATTTTCCACATCCGGACTTCCCCTCATGAGAACTTCACCCAGCAAACCAGCCTATCACAACCCAGCTAATCGAGATACACGCTACAGCAGTCTTTTTAAATCGGCCCAGGTATGCTGATCCAGAGACTCACAGACATGGGTCAGAGCTGCTACTGGCTCTCCTGGTGCCCAGCCACTCACAAGGCACCGGGAGGAATGGCGGGTTGTAGCCCTGGCCTGCCACCCCAGTAGAGCCTTGCAACAAGCCAGACGACCCCCTACTCCATGAGGGGCCTATATTTTCCACATCCAGACTTCCCCCTCATCAGAACTTCACCCAGCAGACCAGCCTATCACAGCCTGGCTCGCCGCAAGCGGCCGTGAGGTTCATCAATAAATGCTGGATTTAGAGATGACTACAAGAGTATGCTACCTGCACGGCAGAGCCTGGCAAGCTACCCGTGTCTTATTTGATATGCCAAATACCAGTAACAATTATAGACCTCATTTCCATGACCTGATGGAATGGTTTGAGGCTCTTTATGTTCCTGGAGCTAGCAGGTGCCCTTGGGCTCTACTTGCATGCTACAGGACATATGGAGATGTTACTGGTGTCCGCTCAAGTAAATCGATGATGAACGGGAAGACAGTGATACAGTGAATCTAATTCATATGAATTTTCTACATCACTATCACTATCACTATCTTCCCATTCATCATCTACTTACTCGAGCGGGCACCAGTAATATCTCCATATGTCCTGTCTCATGCTAGTAGAACCCAAAGGCATCCACTTGCGCCAGGAACATAAAGAGCCTCAAACCATTATATTAGGTCATGGGAATGACCTAATATAAATGCTACTGGCATTTGGCATATCAAATACAACACGAGCAGCTTGCCAGGCTTGCAGTGCAGGTGGCATGCTCTTGTAGTCACCTCTGAATAAAGCATTTACTGATGAAACGCGGCCGCTAGCAGCGGTGTGAGCCGAGCTGTGATAGTCTGGTCTGCTGGGTGGAGTTGTGACTAGAGGGAAGTCCGGATGTGGAAGATGGCGGCCCCCACAGAGTCGGGGGTCATCTGGCTTGTTGCGAGGCTCTGCTGGGGTGGCAGGCCAGGGCTACAACCCGCCATGCCTCCCGGGCACCTCATGAGTGGCTGGGCACAGGGAGAGCAAGGAGCAGCTCTGCCCCATGTCTGAGAGTCTCTGGTTCAGCATACCTGAACTATCCAGACTATCACAGCCCAGATCCAGACTATCACAGCCCGGATCCATACTATCACAGCCCGGATCATCCACACGCACCCTGCAGCAGTTTTTTTTTTTTTTCAATCCGGCCCAGGTATTTTCTACATAAATCTTAATAATACTGAATGGTCCACTCCATTCATAGTATGTCCAAATTTAGCAAGTAGCAAGATAGGACTCAAAGATTTACTCGAATTTCAGCAGATAATGAATAATGCTTTTCATATGGGTTCATATCCACACTATATAAACCTAACATTAGAATAAAGTTTTATCTAACAAGAGTATTAATAACCTAAAGCTGGACTAACACTAAAGTTACTTTATTTGGCAAGTCTTAAGTTCGTCGACTAAACAATCTTGTGAAACCAAACAAACAAATAACAAAAACAGAGAGAAAATTTTTATCTTATTGATTAAATCAAATGCTCTTATAAATGTTGGGGTAAATGTTTAAAAATAAGGCAGTTTCTGTATTATATTTATTAATTTCTTGCTCTCTTGCTTTCATTTGTGGTTTATTTTGTTCTCTTATCTACTTTTTAAACTGTTTAATTTATTTGCATTAAAATAATTGTTAAAACGTTTAAAGAGATGAATTTTGCACTGAATGGAGCTCTATTCACATTATGGCAATTTTTTCAATGAGAAGGATTCATTTACATAATTGCAAATGCATTTGTAATCTCAGTTTTTTATTTCCTCTTGATTCAAGAGTCATTAAGAAAAGAATGCTTTTACGAATTCTAAGTGGGTTTCCATTATTTTGTTTTACTATTGAAATCTTATCATCTGGTTTTTGGTCAGAGTGTGTCCAACTACTCTAAACTAAGTGTATCTTAATTTGTGGAAAACATTAAAGTTTTTACAGCCAAGTATATAATTAAATTTTGTACATGTTTAAAGGGGAAACCAAATAATTCCTTTTGTAAAAAAATAAGGAAAACCAAATAATTCCTCTTTTTGAGTTCAAGTGGAGAAATCCAGCAAAATTGGCTAATGGTATTATTTAAATCCCTCCCAATCGCACTTGTCCTTGGCCTTGTTCATCTGAAACTACATTGTGACAAATGGAAATCACGTTGAACTTCTGCTCAAGACCTGCAAATTCAGACTTTTTTTCTTCATGATTTATGAAGCTTTCTCAAACATGGTTGAGTTTCTTAAAAAAAGGTGTCCTTTTACAAGGATTTATTACATAATGTACATTGGAAGTCAATTAGCTTTCTTATTCAGAAGATAGTAAAGGCCAAAAACATGAATATGATTATGTAGAAAAGTGCCTTCTACAATTTGCTAAAGCCAAAGTTGCCCATTCAGACACACATAAGACACGAGAGCCTCTGTTTTCATCAAAGGATTTCTCTAAGGCTTGGAGACTTAAGAGAGAGTTAATGATAATTTTGTAAGATTTTAAGTTAGTTTCTACCATGAAAGCCTAAAAGAGGTAAGATCAGAATTTCACCCTCTCCTTAAAAGTTGTAGGGTAAAAAAACACAAGCACCACCAAAAAAAAAAAAAAGGAATTTGGATTTAATTCATGCAAACTAGACAGTCACGAAAACATGGGAAGAATTAAGGCTACATCAAATGGATTTCTTTTCACTCAGATTATGATGAAATGAAATCAATGTACTGGAATTTTAAAAGATGGAATTTTTTTTTGATTTTACAGAGTGTTTCAATAGACTATATTATCTTTTGGATTATTTCCTAGAACGCCTAAGCCATGGGGTGCTATTGCAGTAAGAAAAATACAGAGGTAAGGGATCTAAGCTATACACTAATGTAGTTTGTTCTCTAGGAATTTTCAGAAATTTATTAGGGGAAATCAAATCTACCATATGCGACCAACTTCCATCACTCAACAATGCTAGGCTTTGGGTGTCATTTTCAAGGAGACTACATTATAGTGATTAAAGCTAAAATTAAATAATTAGGCCAATTCCAGCTCTACCACTGCCTAGATAAACTCTTCTAAAACTGAGCAGTAACAATGGTGATGACTTCCCTTAAGAATGACTTGAGATATTTCTTTCCAAGAGCGCACAACCCAAATCTGACCTTCAATACACAGGGTAAATGGTTAGACCGTAGTTTGTAAGTAGCATGTCTTAAATTTAGCCAGTCTCTCAGTGGAAAGGGTTTTCAACTTGGTTTCTTTACAGCTCTTCTATGTACAGATCCTCTGGCTTTTCAAGAGAAATATCATCAGTTGTCTTTTATAATGAGCAACCCCCATGTATTATGAAAAGTATCAATAGCACCTAGCTCTAATTCTGCAACTGTGTGTCACTGCAAAAAAAAAAAAAAAACTGGTCAAAGGGCTGCAGCCAAACCATGGACACAATCATTGGAAAACAATAATCTCAAGCATGTATTTCAATAAAATGCCCTTCCCCAATAAAATTGCTTGTTACAACCTACCAAGGAAGAGAGGCAATAGGTAGCTAGGCTTATTCTGAAAAAGTGCAGCTGTTTGTTAGCGGCAGCATTCTGTAGTTCAGCAGTACTATATCCAGAAAGTAAAATGATGCCTGGCTCATACTAAATGTGAAGAATTCATTTGAAATTAGATATTTTGTAAAGGACATTGATTCTGAAATTAGAGAAACTACTTTTTTAAAAAAAAGTCTTCAGTTTATAAGGAAGTAAAATTGGAAGATTACCCAAACAAAGCCAGCCAGGCAGTTGCAAATAGAACATTCAGAATAGGAATGGGCTTGAAATAGAAGTGAAGGCACCTAAGGAGCACTGAGGGTAAGGAGAAGCCTACAGAGCTGCTTTCGGAACATTGATTTCAGACTTATCTAGTTGCTGGGCTTGTTTGTTCCTCTCCCTAAGCCTCAATTTTTTTGGTTTGTAAAGCAACAGCTGTCATTGTCATATAGTGAAACAACTCAAATGGACCAGGGTCCTTTAGCTGTGGTTTTTAGCTTTTTAATTATTTTGGTTTCTGGGCCACACCCAATGATGCTCATGGGGTTAGCTACTGGCTCTGTACTCAGGAATTACTCTTGGTGGTGCTGAGGGGACCATACTGGATGCTGGAGATCTAACTCGGGTCAGTTGCATGCAAGGCAAGTGCCCAACCTGCTATATTATCAGACCAGTTTGGTTGCTCTTATTTTTTGTTCTGAATCACAGCCAGTGACACCAGAGGCTATTCCCAGGTCTATACTAGGGATTCACTCCTGGAGGTGCTTAGGGGACTTGCTTGGGGGAATTGAACTTGTGTCTCCTGCATTCAAATCATGTGAGCAGAACATTGAGCCATTTCTTTAAGCCAGGCTCTGTACTTTGATAGGAAGTACAATGTAAGCAACCATTTATAAAAAAATGCAAAGTGCATAGTCATTAAACCAAGCACATAAGAAATGAAACTAGAAAAATGCCTCCCATCCCCCTACCAGGTGTGTGTGGATCCCTGCAGGACTAACCAGTCCTAGGAAACAGGCCAGAACTTTCACCGACAGGCAAGGCACACAGAGCCCCCGCACGGACCACTTCCTCCCAGCTTTGGCAAACACCTCCAATCACCCCTACCAGGTGGGTGTGATGCCTTCTTCCGCCACTAGCCCTAGGGAACTGACCGAGGCACAAAGAGGCCCGGACCTACCACCAGATCACTTCCTCCCAGCTCTGGCAAACACCTCCTATCTCCCCTACCAGGTGGGTGTGATCCCTGCATAGCCCACGGAACCACCCATATCCCCAAACTCAAAACCACTCGAACGCACTAGCAACCTACACAAACTTTTACTATTTACATGAGGTACCAGAGAGCATTCATCCTTACACTCCTTGCCACCCACCCAAACTCTGCAAATAACCCAGACACCTATTAACTGTACTATCTAGCCACCGAAGAACACACATTTACAACCTAAAATAGTTATAACAGTAAAACAACGCAAAATTCGATCAAGCTCAGTGAGTGAAGTCACTAGTGCAGATAAGCCAGCAATAATGATGAGCTAGATAACCTCTCTGATAAGGAATTTCAGAGGAACTGTTAAGGATGCATAAGGAAGTCAAAGAAGCAATGGAATACAAAATCAATAAAATACAAGAGGACATGAGAACAGAAATGGGGAAAAATGCAGACCAAAATACAAGCAGAAACGACAGATATTAAAAATGTGGTCAGTGAAATGAAAAACACAGGGAAGGCCCCCATAGCAGAGTAACAACTGCTGAAGAAAGAATTAGTGATCTCCAAGACGAGGTCCAAAGATTCTCTAGACAACAGCAGAAGATGGAGAAAAAGACTCACAATTAAAAAACAGACAACAAGAGATAATCAGGATGAAGTCAAAAGGAATAACATACAGATCACTGGGTTCTAAAAGGGCAAGAGGAAAACCTTGATGAAGAAGAAACTGTCAAAGCCATCATTGCTGAGAAGTTCCCAGAACTAAAGAATGCTTGTCCCCAGATTCAGGAGGCCCATAGGGTACCAGCTAAAAGAAACCCCAATAAGAATACTCCAAGACACATCCAAATTAGAATGACAAAAATTATAGAGATAGAATACTAAAAGCAGCAAAATCAAAGAAGAAAATCACAAACAAACCTGTATCCCTAAGATTTACAGCAGAAATCTCCAATGAAACATTTCAAGCCCAAAAAACAATGGTGGGATATTGTGAAAAGACTCAATGAACTGCAGGTCTCACCAAGAATTCTCTACCCGGCTAACTCACATTCAAATATGAAGAAAAGATACACAACTTCATGGATAAGCAACAACTCAGGAACTTCATAGACTCAAAACCAACTTTAAAAGAAGGACTGAAGGGTCTACTGTAAAATAAGACAAAACCCAAAAGCACAAGTTTAAACAGGTAGATGGCACAAAATCCCATGACAATAGTCTCTCTCAAAGTCAATGGTCTAAATGCACCAATTAAGAGACACAGAGTGCAAAATGGATTGAAAAACTGAATCCAACATTCTGCTGCCTACAAGAAACACATCTGAATAATCAGTGCAAACACAGACTCAAAGTCAAAGGGGAAGACAATTCTCCACACAAACAACTCCTCCAAAAAAGGCCAGTGTGGACATACTAGTATCAGATAATATAGAATTCAGGCTGAAAAAGGTTAGAAGGGACAATGAAGGTCATTTCCTATTAATTAAGGGGTGTATATATGAGGAAGAAATTACACTACTAAACGTATATGCACCCAACGAGGGGCCAGAAAAATACAAAAACAACTGCTAATAGACTTCAAGAAGACATTAACAGTAGCACAATAATAGTTGGAGTCTTCAACACTGCTTTATCAACTATTGATAGATCTACAAGACCGAAACTCACCAAGGAAAGACTGTCCCTGAAAGAACAAATGGAATAAAGAGAGCTGGTTGATAAATATAGGGCTTTTCATCCCAAAAAAGCTGACTACACATTTTTCTCCAGTGCAGGGGGGGGAGAAGAGAGAGCCACCATGGAACATTTTCCAAGATAGACCACATGCTGAAACACAATGCATAGCTCAATAAAATAAAAAAAAGATAGAAATTGTTTCAACTGTCTTTTCAGACCATGATGCATTGACAATAAAAGTTAACCACAAACAGAAGCAGGGAGTCAAACCAAACACCTGGAAACTGAACAGCACTCACTGCTGAACAACCAATGGGTCATAGAAGAAATCAAACAGGAAATTCAAAGATTCTGGAAACAAATGAAAATGAAGACAAAAACTATCAGAACTTGTGGGACACAGCAAAAGCAGTGTTAAGAGGAAAGTTCATAGTTCTTCAAGCAATCATCAAGAAAAAATAAAGGGCCCACATAAACAAAAAAGATAGAAATTGTGTCAACTATCTTTTCAGACTATGATGCACTGACAATAGAAGTTAACCATACACAGAAGCAGGGAGTCAAACCAAACACCTGGAAACTGAACAGCTCACTGCTGAACAAACCAATGGGTCATAGAATAAATCAAACAGGAAATCCAAAGATTCCAGAAACAAATGAAAATGAAGACACCAACTATCAGAAATTGTGTGGCACAGCAAAAGCAGTGTTAAGAGGAAAGTTTATAGCTCTCCAAGCATTCATCAGGAAAAGAAGGGCCCACATAAATAACCTGACCTCACAGCTAAAAATATTAGAAAAAAGACAAACAAAAGGAGCCCAACCCAGGAGGAAAGAAGGAAATAATAAGACATAGAGAGGAAATCAATGAGCTGGAAACCCAAAAAATAATCCAAAAAGATTAATGAAACCAAGAACTGGTTCTTTGAAAAAATAAACAAGATTGACAAACCACTGGCAAGACTTGTAAGGACAGGGAAAGAGAGAACCCAAATAAACAGAATCGGAAATGAAAAGGGTACATCACAACAGAAACCACAGAAATCCAAAAGATCATTAGAGATTACTTTGAGAGTGTATGACATAAAACATGAGAACCTAGAAGAAATGGAGAAATTCCTGAAATCCTATAACCTCCCACGGCTAAAACAAGAAGACCTACAACACCTGAATAAGCCTATCACCATTGAGGAAATTGAAACTAATTAAAAGTCTGACAAACACAAAAGCCCAGGTCCAGATGGATTCACAAGTGAATTTTTCCAAACCTTTAAGGAGGACCTATTGCCAGTCCTTTTCAAGCTCTTCCAGGAAATAGAATAAACAGAAACATTCCCAAACAGCTTCTATGAGGCACATATCACCCTGATACCCAAAGCTGGCAGAGACAACACACACACACACACACACACACACACACACACACAAAGAAAAACTACAGTCCAATCTCCCTGATGAACACAAATGATAAGATCTTCAACAAAATACTAGCAAACAGAATCCAAAGACACATCAAGAAGATTATACATCATGACCAAGTAGGATTCATCCCGGGAATGCAAGGATGGTTCAACAGTCGCAAGTCAAACAACAAAATACAACATATCAATAAGAGAAAAAATAAAAACCATATGATCATATCAATAGATGCAGAGAAAGCATTTGACATGATCCATCACCCGTTCATGATTAAAACCCTCCAGAAAATGGAAATTGAAGGAACATTCCTGAATAGAGTCAAAGCCATCTACTAAAAGCACACAGCGAGTATCATTCTCAATGGGGGAAAACTGAAAGCCTTTCCCCTAAGATCAGGGACAAGACAAGGTTGTCCACTCTCACCACTTATATTCAATATAGTACTGGAAGTACATGCCATAGCAATCAGAGAAGAAAAGGAACATTAAAGGCATCCAGATAGGCAAGGAAGAAGTTAAGCTATCACTATTTGCAGATGGCATAATATTATGCCTAGAGAAACCTAAACTCTCAGCCAAAAAACTCCTAGAAACAATAGATATTGATAGTAGAGTGGCAGGGTACAAAGTCAATACCCAAATGTCAGTGGCTTGCCTATATATAAATAATGAAAGAGAAGAAAGGGGTATTAAGAAAACAATTCCATTCACAATTGTGCCACAGATAATCAAATACCTAGAAATCAGCTTAACCAAGTGTGTGGAAGGACCTATATAAAGAAAACTACAAAACACTGCTCCAAGAAATAAAAGAGGACACGAGGAAATGGAAACACATTCCCTGCTCATGGATGGGAGAATCACCGCTATCAAAATGGTAATACTCCCTAGAGCTCTGTACAGATTCAAAGTGGTCCCTATAAGAATATCCATGATATTCTTCAAAGAAATTGACCAAACGCTCCCGAAATTTGTATGGAATAATAAACCCCCAAAATAGCTAAGGAAAATCTTGGGATAAAGAAGATGGGAGGCATCACCTTTCCCAACTTCAAACTGTACTACAAAGCAGTAGTAATTAAAACAGCATGGTATTGGAATAAAAAACAAAACTGTAGACCTATGGAATAGAGTTGAGTATCCAGACACCCATCCTCAAACACATGATCATTTAGTCTTTGATAAAGGAACAAAATGTGTGAAATGGAGCAAGGAAAGCCTTTTCAACAAGTGATGCTGGGAAAACTGAGCAGCTACATGTAAAAAATGAATTTGGACCTCTCTCTAACACCATGCACAAAACTCAGATCAAAATGGATAAAAGATCTCAATATCAGACCTGAATCCATAAAGCACATTGAAGAAAACATAGGAAAAACCCTCCATGACATTGAAGCTAAAGGCAACTTCAAAGATGAAACACCATTAACAAAGCAATTGGAAGCAAAGATAAACAAATGGGACTTCATGAAACTAAAAAAGTTTCTGGACCTCAAAAAGAAACAGTAACCAAGATACAAAGAGAGTCCGCTGAATGGGAAAGAAATTTCACCCAATACCCATCTGATAAGGGATTAAAATCCAGGATATATCAGGCACTGGTAGAACTTTACAAGAAGAAAACAGTCAACCCCATCAAAAAATGGGGAGTAGAAATGAACAGAAACTTTGACAAGGAAGAAATCTGAATGGCCAAAAGGGCATATGAAAAAATGCTCATTCATCACTAATCATCAGAGAAGTGCAAATCAAAACAACAATGAGATATCATCTCACACCACAAAAGACTGGTGCACATCCAAAAGAGCAAGAACAACAAATGCTGGTGTGGATGGGGGGGGAAAAGGGGACTCTCACCCATTGCTGGTGGGAATGTCGACTGGTACAGCCTTTTTGGAAAACAATATGGACATCCCTCCAAATACTAGACATTGAGCTCCCATTTGACCCAGCCATACCACTCCTGGGAATATACCCTGGGAAGCCAAAAACACACAGAGGAAACACCATCCAAACTTTTATTTTCATAGCAGCACTATTCACAGTAGTCAGAATCTGGAAACAACTAGAGTACCCAAGAACTGATGACTGGATAAAGAAACTTTGGTACATCTACACAATGGATTACTATGCAACTGTTAGGAAAAATGAAGTTATGAAATCTGCCTATAAATGGATGGACATGGAGAGGATCATGTTGAGTGAAATTAGCCAAAGGGAAAAAGACAGATATAGAATGACTGCATTTATTTGCATGACATATATATATATATAATTTAACACACACATATATAGATATACACACATACTATGATACCAACATCCAAGGTCAGGCAAAACATGGATCAAGATGTCTTGTCAAAGGTGGAATCTACCACAAACATGTGGGAGTCAGAGTTTAGGTAAGACAGAGAAAGAAATAGTGTGCTAATAGTTGTCAAAAGTGCTTAATACCAGCCTAGAACTGAGCATTGAACAGACACAAAGATACACATAATAACCTCTAATTTTTGTATTGCAATCCATAATGTGTAAGAGAAGGAAGAGAGAGAGAGAGAAAGAGAGAAAAGAGATAAAGAACCTGCCATAGAGGCAGGCTAGGGGAGGGGGAAGGGACATTGGTGGTAGGGAATGGGCACTGGTGGAGGGATGGGTGCTGGAACACTGTATGACCAAAACCCAAACACTGACATCTTTGTAATTGTATATCTCACGGTGGTATAATAAAATATTTAAAACAAAGAAATGAATCTAATTTGGACATAAGTGGAAACTTTGAGGGGGGAAGGAAAAAATTGTTTTCGTCAGTGAAATAAAATCTGTTAGTTAAGTTCAGATTGCCAGTGTGTTATTATTGAGAGGACCATCAAAACATAAGAGCCATTCTCGGGGGGGGGCGGGAGCGGCCGGCGGGGGGGCGTGTGCCTTGCGGGGCCGGCGGGGCCAGCCCGGTCGGTCCCCGGCATCCCATATGGTCCCCCAGGCGCAGGGGCAAGTCCTGAGGGCGAGCGGGGGGGTGCCCTGAGCGGGGGCGTGGGGAACCACAAAAAAAAAAGCCATTCTCACTGCTGAGAAAAAGTAAAAGCTTGCTTTGTCTATTTTTCCTCTTCACTTTTTTGCACAAAAATTAAACTTATTAATTGCTTTATTTATAGAATGAGACTAGCTCTATTGCTTACATTGTTCCTTTCCTATAATATAACCAAGGTGAGAAAATGTATGAAATATGCTGATAGAAGAGATGCTCAGAAATCTCACCTCTTATATATCCTATGCACAACAAAAAGACTGCAGAAGTTAAGCGAATGGAAATGAGGAACTCACACACAGAGACAACACAGATTGCTTCTAGTGTGTCTCTGAAAAAAGCAACCAAGGAAGTTTCCCAGAGGTTTAACCTGCTGAGAGAACCAGAGGCACAACTATCTTATAAAGAAGTTGGGATGACCCAGAAAAGTCAATTCACATTGTTTTCTTTCACTGGTGGTTTGAGGGAATATTCTTTATAGTGAGCCAGCTATTTAGTAAACTTTTGTGTCTTCCTTGCTTGCTAATTATTGGGAAAATTAGTTACAGACAACATGAGTAAATTTTTTTGATCAGGATACAGAGTTTCTTGGTCATGAATGCCTGTTTCATAGTTTTATAAACATGCACAAATATGGCAATTACGAAACTCCAAATCCATAACTTAGACTTTGGGAAATAATGCTTCTGAGGAAAAACAACTATTTTCTTAAGTAGTGAAAAATTGTTGTATCATTTCCTTTTGGCTAATATCCATTATAACTGATCTAACATTAATGGTGCTTTGTTTCAAAATCTCTTTGCACTCTTTCATTATCTTTCTTAGAATTACCATTTTTTGACAAGCGCATCTCACTGGATCCTTTCCGCAACACAAATATTTAATTTTCTTCTATTTAAGTACAAACATAGACCCTATGAACTTTTCAAGCTATTAACTCATTTATTTTGTTTTTAATCAAATTTTTATGAAAGAATTATCTCTACTTCTCTCTGTGTTGCTCCTCTCCATCTGCTTCTCTGCCTACTCCAATAAACATTTATCATCACTGATCCACTGCGCCCTAATGCTATCACAGAGGATCTACCTCTCGAAAGCACAATGTTCTGTCTTGAATCTTCTCTTCCTGACATTTGACATAACTGACTCCTTTATTTTTCAAATATTTTCTTCACTTGCTTCCAAGAAAATAGTGCTCTTTGTTTTTATTTTCTTTTTTGGGAAACACCCGGCAATGCTCAGGGGTTACTCCTGGCTCTTCACTAAGGAATTACTCCTGGAGGTACTCGGGGACCATATGGAATGCCAGGGATCGAACCCAGGCTGGCTGCATGCAAGGCAAATGCCCTACCCGCTGTGCTATTGCCCGCCCCCTGTTTTAATCCAATGTGATGGACCATTATATTTTGGTCTGTATGATAACTTTTCTCTTCTCCAAACTGCTATTTGGGGTGTTCCAGGGTCCAATTCTTGGGGGGTTTTTTCTCCCTCTTTTCTATGTTTATTTGTCCTTAAGTCTTCTATTGAAATTCAGGACTTCAGTTAAAATACAAAGGATTCCCTTATTAGTATCTCAATCAACATATTATTGACGCCCCAATATTTCCAATTAGATGCCAGATGTGGGTGTCAAGTCTAACCTTCTCCAAAGAGAGCACTTAGGTCCGCTGCTCCTCTCCTCCTCCAGCCTCCATGACAGGCAAAGGGTCTTCCTCTCTAAGTCACCCATTTCCCCACGCCTTGGCCACGAGAGTCATTCTGGAGTCTTCTTGTACCATCAATGGCTCAGGGAACATCCTGGATGGGTCACATTGCATGCTCCTCTAGAACGCTGCTCTTCTTCCAAGTGCCACATCTCACATTCCTGTCACCAATCACCCTTGTTCTGATTTAAAGTATCATGAACTACAAAACTCCATTTTTCAGATATTTTATAAAAACAGTCAGAATTAATTCATGGGGTTGTCCGCAAAGGACATAAAAAGGGAAGGAATGAGGCGTGGGGACCAGTGAGAAATGCTTCGGGAGAAGATTGGGTAGGAAACAGTCTACTTCCTAGAGTTTATGAAAATGCATATGTGTTTTTGTAACAAAAAATCCCTTGAGGTATACACTTACAATTCAGAAATTTGGTATTTGTTTGATCGCTAGATCACTAGATATCCTGTTGTTCATTGATTTCCTTGAGCAGGCACCAGTACCATTTCCATTTTACCCTATCACGTGCCAGTGTAGCCCAATGGCATCTGCTTGCTTCAGGAATACGAAGAGCCTCAAACCTTTCGCTCAGGGTCTTGAAGAAGAAGTCTGGCCATCTTGTAGGTGGCGGTCACGTGATCTCTTGATGTACCTTGGAATCCAGTCAGTAATGGCTCTAGTCCAGCGGTCATCTCCAAATCGCATTACATGTCCAGCCCATCTGATTTTCGATGCCTTGGCAAACGAGACAGCATTCCTGACTCTGGAAAAGCGATGGAGGTCAGAACTCTGGATTCCTTCTCTCCACTTGAGTGAGGTGTGATATTCCAAGCATCTTTTGATTCCTCTCTGGGAGACCTGAATAGCATTTCCATCCTGCTTTCGTAGGGCCCAGGTCTCTGAGACGATGTTAATGCAGAAAGAATGGTGAAGTCGAAGAGATGTGTGCAGAGACAGAGGTTCTTTGTCCTTTTAGCTATTTCTTCGATGCCTTTGAAGGCACTCCATGCTGCTCTCTTCCTCCTGCACAGCTCAGGTTTTAGGTCCTTCATCATGTTGACTTCTCGATCTAGGTACACATAGCTGCTGCATTCAGAGATGTTTGTTCCATTGAGAGTGAATGGGGCCTCTGGAACTAGCTTGTTTTTCATGAACATATTTTTGTTGAGATTCAGCTGTAGACCTATCTTTCCATATTCTCAGTCAGAGTCAGCCAGCATTTGTGCCACTTGGCTAGTGTTTGGTGTTATTAGAATGATGTCATCAGCGAAGCCTAGGGGGTGTAGTTACTGACGGTCCATCTTCACTCCCAATCCTTTCTATTCTAATTGTCCCATTCCTTCCCATTCTAATTGTTTGATCACAGAATGAGTTTATTATTTTTGTTCAATAACACCTCAATATTTAATTTATCTTTTCATTTTATGAGTCTGCATAAAGCTCAGCCTACCCATTTTCCTGCCAGGTTTAGTATGGGCTGAATCCAGATATACAGAAGAAGTCTAAGAGGAAATGCAGCAATTCAGCAGTTTGGAAAAGAAAGGGGCATAAAGCTGCTTTAACCCACATCAAGAAAATGTTGGTGAATATCAACAATGTTACTAAGCTTTAGATGTTCCTGTTACTATCTGGTTAATAATTATTTGGCAATAGTTTGTTGGGAGTTTATTGGTGATAACTCAGTATTTTATTTACTACTCCCTTCCAAGGCAGAGTTTGCTTGGGATACTATTTTACTCTGTTAACTCAAATACCTAGCACACAGTGAATATGAGGGGGTGGATTACACGTCAGCCAGAAACAAATGCACAATTGCATATAGTACAAATGTACATATAACCCTCTATATAATTCCTTCTATACTCTTAAGTCCAGTCTGGAGAGAAAATACCCTTGATGAACCCCTTCTGCAATCTGATTGTGCAAAAACCCAATGTGGAGTTGCTCTAACTTATCCATTTTTAAATTAGGGGAGTAATTTTACAATATTGTGCTTGATATTAAAAATCATTTAATAAATTAAGTTAAATACTTTTACTTTTCATTATAATTTACTTTCTGATGTAGGGGACACGCTATTAATGCTCATGGGCTACTCCTGGCCCATGCTCAGGATAATTGCTGGCTAGAACCTGGGATTCCTACACAAATCATGTTCTTTTGCCTCTCAGTTATCTCCCTAGTCCCTAAATTCATTACTTTTATAGTTAGAGAAAATCTTGGGTAAAATGAAAGGGTGTGTGTGTGTGTGAAGTAATTAAATTCAGTTGAAAACTATAAATGGGGGAATGATTATGATATTTCATACCTGGACGAACAGCAAGCATAATTTTGAGCAAAACAGAGAGCAAATAGTGGATAGTACGCAAGTCCATTTATACACACTTAAAAAGCAGGCAACATTCATGTGTGGTTTCGAATTGGGGAATTAAGAAACAGAGAAGAACAACAAGGTCATCTTTATGTTTCTCTATCGGAGCAACTGAAACAGTCTTAATGGCATAAAGGGTCACCCACAAAAGTGGAACAAAAGGGAGTGAAGCCTTTAGTCTGGCCCAGAGCAGAATGGTCCACCCTGGAAGGCTGATTTGCATTCAGTGTGAAGGCCTGGCTGTTAGCTTTCCCTGCAGAAAATAATTCCTAGGCAGGTTCTCCCAGACCAGGCTCCTCTTGAAGCTCTCTGCCTGGCTCCCTTTCCCAGCTGCTCTGGACTTTCCAACAGCTTTCCACACCCTGCACAGTACCCAGCTGATTCCAGAATTACTCTGTAGTTTGTAAAGAGCTATGCGGCTGTTTGTGGGGATAAAAGAAGCACTTTGGAAAGATGTGATTACTGTTACATTAGAAGTAAATGGAGGAGAAGAAAAAAAATCCATTAGCAAGTGTTTCAACCAAAATGCTTTCTTGGGTGGCCTTTCGGAGATACATTTGAAGACTCAGAATGCAGGAAATCTAATTATACCTCCCCCAAATAAGAAATACTTTGTGCCCAACAAGTGCTAATCACGGTGAGCCATCAGAGAACTACCATCAGAGAACTCCAATTTCTAATAGGAGCCGAAAGCAATTTTTCCCTCCAGGGCAACAGCCTGAAGACCGCTAAAAATACTACCAGTTTAGAGACTTTGGGGATAGTTAAGGTTCAAACTTTAAATACAAAACTTGGAAGATTAACCCTAGCAAAGGCAGTGTAACAAATTGATGTTGGTTTATCAACAGCTAAAGAACTTTGGGGGGTGCTGAAAGGTGTGAGGGTGGAGCTTCATTCTGCTTTCAAATCTGCAACATTGGGTTAAAGCCTATTATTTCCAATAAGGCAAGAATTGATAGTAGAAAATAATGTCTACATTGCAACATTAATGAGCCATCTTGTTTCGTTAAACATTCTTTAGATTTTATAAGTATTATACAGGCTCAGGCTTCACTTAAGATGAAATGTGGGTTTTCAGCCAAAAAAGTAAAATGATATCTGTAAACTATTTAAGCCACTGATCATGTAACAGGCATCTCATGAATTACCATCTTGTGATTTACCTTCCTTTGCCCTGGGGAGTTACTTTATTCTCCCAAATTAATTTCATCCAGTTTGAAAACAGGAAAATAGTGAAAAGATAAATCTTACAGGGGGATTTATTATGTATGTATCCTTGTAAAATCCACTATCCTTTAAGTGCACTAATTGTATGAGCCAGTGTAGTGAATTGTATCACCATTCTCATTTTACGATAAATTAAGAAGATTGCCCACAGTTTAAGAAGGACAATCATCTCCTTTCCCAAACTGGTCAAAAGGGACCACCAGCCACAGACACTTTTAGAATTTCTTTAGATGGAACCAATCTGTGAGGCTGAAGATTGCAGGTTCTACACTGTACACACCTTCTGTTTTACTGAAGTTCTTAAAAAGTCATCTTTTTAATGGAAGATGGTTAGTTGTTTTCTATTGGTTTGTTCAAGAGTTTTACAACCAAATTCGCCTGTCGGAATTAATTTTTGGAAGATACACAGAGGGCTTGGAGACCTTTTGGTTTTCTGAGCAAATTGCCTGTTTTACTTTCTTAAGGGCAAATGTCTGGGATGGCAAAATGCCTCTTATAGGCCTCGCGATAGGCAAAATGCCTCACAGGGTGTTCTATCTAAATACACCATTTGTTGGTTGTGTGTGGGGGTGGGGTGGGGGGTGGCGCTAGGACTGAGAGGGGCATGGCAGACCAGAATACTCAGGATGTTAAGACCAAATGAAATTATATGAAGAAGTCCTTCAGAGTTCATGTCTTTTCATCCTTGAAAATGAGTTTCAATTAACTTACTAGTGAATACTGCTGTATGGTTCCTGATTGCTCTACCACATCACAATTACCTGGTGTTTCATTAATTAGCTCCAGCTATCTATTAAGTTTCCTGATAGAGCAAGGTGATTTTTGGGGATAGGATCATTTTTCATAATGAAAAGAATTAATTATCAATCTTCAAAATGGGTCTCACTTCTGCACCTTCATTTTACTTTCAGCCTTTGTTGGAAGAACTATACCCCACCCCAGCAGTCTATGGAAATCCTAACCCATCTTTCAGGTTCTCCTCTGATTCTGCATCAGCTTCTTCCTCTCTTGATTTCATTCACCCTACTTCTCTCTGGAGTCCTACCTACTGTGACATGTGAAACACTGCTGACCACAGGTTCCTTACTGATCTTTTGTAAACAGTTGAGTTCTGAATCATTTGTTGTCATATTATTTACATCTAACGTATCAGTGTTAGTCTGGCAAATCTAATGAAACTACATATTCCTAAAGACAAAAGTATCAAGTACTTCTTCTAATATTTAACCAAGAAAAAGCAAGTGTTTGGTGAATAGAACCTAAAAATGGGGGCTAGAAAATAGCACAGTGGCAGGGCATTTGCTTGCATTTGACCATCCAGGTTTAATCTCTAGCACCCTGTATGGTCCACATCCTGGGCACCATCAGTAGTAATACTTGTAAAGAATACTTGAGCACAGAGTCAGGAGTAATTCTTGAGTAGTGCCAGGTGTGAGCCAAAAAAACAAGCAAAAAAGGAAGGAAGGAAGGAAGGAAGGAAGGAAGGAAGGAAGGAAGGAAGGAAGGAAGGAAGGAAGGAAGGAAGGAAGGGAGGGAGGGAGGGAAAGGAGAGAGGGAGGGGGAGGGAGGAAGGAGGGAGGGAAGGAAGGGAGGGAGGAAGGGAGGGAGGAAGGAAGGAAAGAAGGAAGGAAGGAAGGAAGGAAGGAGGGAGGAGGAAGGAAGGAAGGAAGGAGGAGGGAGGGAGGATGGAAGGGAGGGAGGGAAGGAAGGGAGGGAGGGAGGGAGGATGGAAGGAGGGAGGGAAGGAAGGGAGGGAGGGAGGAAGGAAGGGAGGGAGGAAAGAAGGGAGGAGGGAGGGAGGAAGGAAGGAAGGAAGGAAGGAAGAAGGAAAAGAAGGAAGGAAGGAAGGAAGGAAGGAAGGAAGAAGGAAGGAAGGAAGGAAGGAAGGAAGGAAGGAAGGAAGGAAGGAAGGAAGGAAGGAAGGAAGGAGGAAGGGAGGGAGGGAGGAAGGAAGGAAGGAAGGAAGGAAGGAAGGAAGGAAGGAAGGAAGGAAGGAAGGAAGGAAAGAAGGGAGGGAGGGTGGAAGGGAGGAGGAAGGAAGGAAGGAGGAAGGAAGGAAGGAAGGAAGGAAGGAAGGAAAGAAGGAAGGGAAAATTCTCCTTACTCCATTCTTCCATTTTCTTCTCCCCTTCTCTCTCTCTCTGTCTCTCTCATGCACACATGCACACACACAAAAATGAGAAAAAAAACTAAATGAGATGATTATTCAGTCTGTTGAACACCAAACTCTCCATACACCAAAAGCACTTAACAAGCATGGTATCATATGTTTCAATTGATTAAACCAACAACTGCTCCTCTTCACTTGAAGCACATAGCAAAGCAACAAAAATATGAGAAAAGGACTAATCACATTCCATGCTTGGGAGACTGTAGTTCCAGACAGGGTACATCATAGACAATAGAATAATCAACAGAAACTTTTTTAGAAATTTGGTAGTTCAAAGTGATACAACAAATGATCATCTTGTTTGTAGGTCCTCTAATTTCTTTATAAAGAATTTTTGCCATAATGAACAGACCTATATTACTTTTCCACATTTATATAGTTTTAAATTTATGGACCATAAAGAAGTTAATGATTAGTGTGAAAATGATGCATCTAAAAAACAAGCCAAAATAGAGCAACCATGTGGTACTCATGTGTGATCCTTTGGACCAAGGGAAAATAATGGACAGTTGCTGCCCTTTTGTCCTAGAGAGGCTGTTTGTTTTGTTCGGTTGCTTGTTTTAGTCATGTGTTAATGCTTTTATATTGAACATATGACGTACTGGCCACTGATTTTGTTTCTGTTTTTCTGCTGAGCATTTATTCTGTTTTAATTTTTTGTTTTTATTATTTTAATATTTTATTATACCACTATGAGATATACAATTACAAAGATGTTCATATTTGGGTTTTGGTGATACAGTGTTCCAGCACCCATCCCTCCACCAGTGCCCATTTCCTACCACCAATGTCCCCGATTCCCCCCCCCCTGCTCTAGCCTGCCTCTATAGCAGGTTCTTTATCTCTCTCTCTCTCTCTCTCTCTCTCTCTCTCTCTCTCTCCCTCCTTCCCTTACACATTGTGGATTGCAATACATACATTTAGAGGTTATCATGTGTATCTTTTACATGTATTTAATGCTCAGTTCTAGGTTGGTATTAGCACTTTTGACAATTTTTAGCAGACTGTTCCATTCTCTGTCTTACCTACCTCTGACTCCCACATGTTTGTGGTAATTTCCACCTTTGACAAGATCTTCTGATCCATGTTTTGCCTGACCTTGGATATCGGTATCATAATATGTATGTATGTATGTATGTATGTATGTATGTATGTATGTATGTATATATGTGTGTGTGTGTTTATATATATTTATGTCATGCAAATGAATGCAGTCATTCTATATCTGTCCTTTCCATCGAAAATCAGATGGGCTGGACATGTAATGCGATTTGGAGATGACCGCTGAACTAGAGCCGTTACTGACTGGATCCCACGGGATGTCAAAAGATCACGTGGCCACCCACCTACAAGATGGTCAGACTTCCTTGTCAAGACCCTGAAGGAACGGTTTGAGGCTCTTCATATTCCTGAATCAACCAGATACCATTGGGCTAAATTGGCACATGATAGGGTCCAATGGAAATGTTACTGGCACCCGCTCGAGCAAATCGATGAATAACGTGATTGAAGTGATCAAGTGATCAAGTGACTCCTATTTCATGACACGTGGCCGCCCACCTACAAGATGTTCAGACTTCTTTGTCAAGACCCTGAACGAATGGTTTGAGGCTCTTCATATTCCTGAAGAAACCAGATGCCATTGGGTACACTGGCATGTGATAGGGTCAAATGGAAATGTTACTGGTGCCCACTTGAGCAAATCGAAGAATAACGGGATTGAAGTGACCAAGTGAAGTGATCAAGTGACTTCTATTAATTGAAGACATTTTATTTCAACACATTTGAAAATTTTATTTCATTGGGATTAGTACAGGCAGCCTAGGTTGGCTGTGAAATTTTATCAGGCACTGCTTGTTTGCCTTTCTTACTGCTGCTGTATTAAGGGCTCTTTCGGGGTCAGGAAAATAAACATTTTTGTTACTGGTTTTGCCATATCGAACACGCATCGGACAGCTTGCCAGGCTCTGTCATGCTGGTGCTATACTCTAATTACCTTGTGGAGCTCTCTCAGAGAGTTGGGGAGAATATTCAACAGGGAAGCTGGTTTCTGCTCTGCCGGGTGTATCTGTGTCTGTGGCTCAAGCATTCCTGGGCTTGAAATACTCTCCTCTGAAGTGTGGGTCTCTGCAGGGTGAGCCCTTGTAGGCTGGGTTTCTGACAATGGTCTTATAGTTGGCGAAGGACAGGCGGCGGTACGAATGCTTTTCCCAGCTTCTGCTGCATCTTCCAGTATTTCTGCTCTTCTGTCTTTGAGAGCCACTTTTATTGCTTCTCTGCAGCGCTTTGTAAGCTTGGATGTTAGCATTTGGTCGCCTGAGGCTCGAGCCGTGCCACGTTGGCGAATGAGCTCTAGAGTTTTTGAAGATATGCATCCTTTTGTGTCTTTCTCTTTCTCAGCATTCTTCGCGATAATCATGGAGGTGCTGAACCAGTCAGTTGTATTCTTCATCAATGTCGCCAATGATGGTATCTTCCCATGTTGCTGCAATGGTGGCGAAGAGTTCCCAGGTGATTGTCGTTCTGGGAGTTCTCTTCTTAAACTTTGAAGCCTTTTCTCCCCTGTTGTGAAGTAGAATTTTGCATGAAGGAGACGGTGGTCTGATCCTGTTTGGAATTTGGGGACAACAGCAACATAGGTCAAACAAAACCGTCGATTGAAGATGATGTGGTCAATTTCATTGTGGAACTGTCCACCAGGAGATTCCGATGTCCAACATTTCGCTTCAGCCTTCTGGAACTGTGACTTCCCATGAATGGTCTTGGTGGACATGATGAACTTGATAGTCTCTCACCCTGTTCGTTCCATTCTAAGCCACAGGTCCTGATGTGGAGTTCTTCAGCCTACCTTCTCGGTCCTATCTTGGCATTAAAATCACCGACTATGATCTTGTAGAAGGTGTGATCATTTTTATAGAACTCCTCCAGTTCCATGCAGAGTTTCTCAATTTCATGTTCCTTGTTTGTGGATGTTGGTGAAGATAGAAATTTCTGGCAGTGAGGGCCACATCTCTTCAAGTGTAATCATCCTATCTGGTTTGTTAGGCATTCAAATGAATCAATGTTGATGGCCATGTTCATGTTGACAAGGACACCAACGCCACCCACGCCTCTTTTGGTTGCATGTTCCAAGGAACAATCCTTCCCTGGTGTCAATTGCAGCATGATGCGACTGACGCCTCCTCGTCTCAGTCAGACCAATGATGTCGTACTTGATTTTTTTGCGCTTGCACCATCAGATCCTCAATATTTGCTTCTGATGCCAGCGCGTGCATTGAAAGTACAGACAGTCATTTTATTTTTTTTCCATTCTAATCCTTTCTTTTTATTTTTTTATTTTATTTATTTATTTATGTTATTTTTTAATTTTTTATTATACTACCGTGAGACATACAATTACAAAGGTGTTCACAATTGGTTCTTGGTGATACAGTATTCCAGCACCCATCCCTCCACCAGTGCCCCCCCCCCAATGAACCCCACCCCCTCCCACCCCACCCCAGGCTGCCTCAACAGCAGGTAGCCCTGTTTCCTCTCTCTTTCTCTCTATGTCTCTCTCTCTGTCTCTGCATCTCTCTCCCTCTTGTTTTACACATTGTGGCTAGCCCTGAAGATATTTAGAGTTTATCACTTAAGTCTCTTTGTGTATATTCAATGGTGAGTTTTAATCTGCCATTACCATTTCACACATTTAGTAAAACACTGGTATCTATTTCAGACAGTCATTTTAGTCCTTCGTTTTGGTAGCCTAGGTTGGCTATGAAATTTTATCAGGCACTGCTTGTTCACCTTTCTTACTGCTGCCATATTAAGGGCTCTTTCGGGTCAGGAAAATAAACATTTTTGTTACTGGTTTTGGCATATAGAACACGCATCAGACAGCTTGCCAGGCTCTGCCGTGTGGGCTATACTCTCATTACTTTGTGGGGCTCTCTCAGAGGGGTGGGTAGAATATTCATGGTAATTTGGGGAAATCGCGTGGCCACTGTGTGGCCTCTTGCAACGGGAAAGCTGGTTTCTGCTCTGCCAGGTGTATCTGCGTTTGTGGCTCAAGCATTCCTGGGCTTGAAATACTCTCCTCTGAGGGCATGTCTCTGAAGGGTGGGTCCTTGTAGACTGGGTTTCTGACAAGCCAGGCTGGAGACTGGCTTAATCTCTCGGGTGGAGATCTTACAAGCTGCGGAGTGTGAATGGTGAAGATCGCTGCCAGCAAGGTTGGGGGGTTTTACTTTCCCGAATCGCGCTTCACTAGCTTGCCAGGAGTGCAAATATACACACACACACACACACACACACATATATATATATACATATACACACACATATATACATATATATCCTATGTATATATGTATAAATATCTCTAATTATATAAGTAAACAGGTTTGTCCTGTGTACATGGCAAAATAGAACTATGAACCTATGTTATTTAGTTTCTTGTGACTACTGCCTTGTAAATGCAAGAACTGAGAGCTTACCTACTACCGAGAGTATCCTCACAGCAGAGCCTGGCAAGCTACCCGTGTCATATTCAATATGCCCAAAACTGTAACAATAATAGCCCTCATTCCTATGACCTGAATGAATGGTTTGAGGCTCTTCGTGTTCCTGGAGTGAGCAGATGCTCTTGGGCTACCCTAGCACGCAAAAGGGATTAATGGAGGCATTACTGGTGCCTGCTTGAGCGAATTGATGAACAACAGGAAGACAAGTGATAAGTAAAGTGATAGTGACTTGCAAGTAGATTTTAGGATCAATACAGTTGCACTACTATTTTTTTTTGAAAAATGAAGAAATAAGATCATTAAAGTTTAGTTTACTCCAAGAGCATCATCCCTCTTCCATGTTATACTGGGGATACAGCAGTCTTGGATTCTTTTGATTAATAGGTGATTCACTACAGAGCCTCTTTAGTAAGGGGATTAATTTCTAGTTTTTAATTTTTACTAACATACTGTGATTCACAAAGTTGTTTGTAAACTGCACTATTAAAATTTTTACATTGTTGGGGCCGGGCGTAGCCGCGGTAGGGCGTTGCCTTGCCGCGGCCGGCTCATCCGCCCGGTTCGTCTCCGGCATCCCACATGGTCCCCGGCACCGCCAGGAGTAATTCCTGAGTGCAGAGCCAGGAGAAACCCCTGAGCATTGCCGGGTGTGACCCAAAGAAAAAAAGCAAAAAAAATAAATAAATAAAACTTCATTAAAAAAAATTTTAATGAGGGGAAAAATAAACCTATTAATGATATAAATATACCTGGGTTGGAAATTGGTAAAATAAATTATATATCACGATCACGATTTCCCGTTGATCATCTATTTGCTAGAGCAGGCACCAGTAATATCTCCATATGTCCTGTCTCATGCCAGTAGAGTCAGGGCATCGGCTTGCTACAGGAACATAAAGAGCCTCAAACCATTATATTAGGTCATGGGAATGACCTAATATAATTGTTACTGGAATTTGGCATATCATATACAACACGAGAAGCTTGCCAGGCTTGCCGAGCAGGAGGCAAACTCTTTTAAACACCTCCAAATAAAGCATTTATTGATGAACTGCGTGGCCGCTTCAGCCGCGAGCCAGGCTGTGATGGGCTGGTTTGCTGGGTGGAGTTCTGACGAGACGGAAGTCCAAAAGTGGAAAATGGCGGCGCCCGTGGAGTGAGGAGGGGTGGTCTGGCTTGTTGTGAGGCTCTGCCGGGGTGGTGGGCCAGGGCTAGAACCCGCCATGCCTCCCGACTGCTTCATGAACGGCTGTGCACAGGGAGAGCAAGGAACAGCTCTGCCCCATGTGTGAGAGTCTCTGGACCAGCATACCTGGGCCGGATTGAGGAAGAAGCTGCTGCTGGGTGGGTGTCGGTGATCCGGGCTGTGATGGGCTGGTCTGCTGGGTGGAATTCTGACGAGACGGAAGTCCAAAAGTGGAAAATGGCGGCGCCCGTGGAGTGAGGAGGGTTGGCCTGGCTTGTTGTGAGGCTCTGCCGAGGTGGTGGGCCAGGGCTAGAACCCGCCATGCCTCCCGACTGCCTCATGAACGGCTGTGCACAGGGAGAGCAAGGAACAGCTCTGCCCTGTCGGGAAGCGTCGCCTGGGTCCCCGACAGTGTCAGGACAGAGGTTGTCTTCTACCTCCGAGGACACCGGGAGAAAGATGAAAACTCACGAGTCCGTGCAGTTCCAAAAATGGCTTTTAATAGTACAAAAGCTCTTCCACAGCAATCCAATTTAATGAACAAACTCTAGCTCTGGTCCAAACTTAGACCATACAAAAGAGCCTAAGTCTCCCACCAAAGAGAGAGGATGTCACCCGAACTGAGTCCTACCCAGAAGGAGCAAAAGGCCAAAGAGCAAAAGGCCAAAGCCAAAAGCCAAAAGCTGCAGGAGCCAAAAAGCTGAAGGCTGAGGGAACCAAAAGGCAAAAAGGTGAAGGGGCCTCAAGTCAGCCCCTTATATACACCAAAGTAATCCAATCGGGAGGTTGTCATGCCAACAAAGAACCCTAAAAAGAGTGTAGTGCCACACCCTATTGCAGGTATAAACAAAGGTTACACCAAGGACTAATCCCGAGATTATCTCTTATGTAAAACACTGGAGAGAGAGGGGGCTGATATAAAGTAATACATCTTAACTTCATGAGCTTCATGTAATCTAGATGGTACCCACAAGGTCCTATTATTATCTGCACCAGGGTGATTCTGAGTATCTTGTTCTCATGTACTGAAAGGGTCATACTCGCCTGCTTAGAGCAAACTAGTATGATCCTTCCTATAGTCTTCCTTTAGTCTCAGCGTAGCCAGGGTGGTAGTCTCCTGGTAAATTCTAACTGTCCCACGTTGGGTGCAGTGGGTATAAAGAGGAGCTGTGCCCAATCTAGAAAACATAGAAGTCTTAGTAGATGTATAAGTCAGAAGTTATTCAATCAAGGTGACTTCTGTAACTGCCACACCCTCTAGAAAAGTGTTTACATAGAAGAGAGATCTCAATAGAATGAACCTTGGCTTAAATAAGATTAAGCTGGGAGTGAGCAAAACAACAAAACTCCCAGATTAGCTAAACATGTCCTCCAACACTGCTCCATGTGTGAGAGTCTCTGGACCAGCATACCTGGGACGGATTGAGGAAAAAAACCAGAGCCAAATTATATATATATATATATATATATATATATATATATATATATATATAATGCAAGTAGTCTTAAATTATTTGAATCTGTATAAATTGAATAGCATTTTAAAATATTGTTAAAGTGAAATAAATACATAAAAGTATAAATGGAAATCCAGATCTAAAAGTATATAAAAGCAATGATAACATTGATTACTCACTGAATAGTATGTTCAGAGAAGATAGGAATATCTGCTTTTTATTTCACATGTTTCTGATTGTAGCCGTTTTAATTCACTATCACTATCACTATCTTCCCGTTAGCAAATCATCTATTTGCTAGAGCAGGTAACAGTAATATCTCCATATGTCCTGTCTCATGCTAACAGAACCCAAAGGCATCCGCTTGCTCCAGGAACATAAAGAGCCTCAAACCATTATATTAGGTCATGGGAATGACCTAATATAAATGTTACTGGTATTTGGCATATAAAATACTACATGAGCAGCTTGCCAGGCTTGCTGTGCAGGTGGCATACTGTTGTAGACACCTCTAAATAAAGCATTTATTGATGAACGGGCTGTGATAGTCTTGTCTGCTGGGTGGAGTTGTGACAAGAGGCAAGTCCGGATGTGGAAAATGGCGGGTCCCATGGAGTAGGGGGAGGGTGGTCTGGCTTGTTGTGAGGCTCTGCTGGGGTGGCAGGCCAGGGCTAGAACCCGCCATGCCTCCCGGGCGCCTCCGGTTTAAGTTAGTATCTGTAAATTTATAATCAAAAGCAAATAATGACAGCATTATTGAGGTCTTTAGTCCATTTTGATTTTACTTTTGAGCAGAATTAGAAAAAAGTATGTATTTATTTGCAGGGGGTGTGATCAACCATATATCCCAAAACCATTTATCTTAGGAGGTTTGCCTTACTCCACTTCATGCATCTTGTTTCTCTATTGAAGCATAACTATCTTCAGAAAAGACATTTGTACTCCTTATATTCATTACAGCACTATTCACAATAGGCAGAACCTGGAAATAACTCAAGTTCCCAGGAACAGATAACTGGATAAAAAAACTACAGTGCACAATAAAACACTACTCGACCATAAGAAAAGATAAAGCCATGCAATTTGATGCTACATGGATGAATCTGGAGGCTTATAATGTTCAGTGAAGTCAGTCAGAAGGAGAGGGACAGACACAGAACAATCTCTCAACAATCTCTCACATACATGGAATTTGGAAAAATAGCAAAGGGTGTAACAAACACCAAAAGGAAATAGAAACAGAACTGGACTTATGAAGTTACCACAAGGGAAAAGTGACTACACTAAGATAAAGGGGAAACATTGGGACAATGATGGAAAGAGGCCGATGTTCTGCAGGGAGAATGTGGTGAGGGTTGATGTTAGGCATGAAACCCTATTAGTAACAGTACTGCAAACCAAGGTGCCTGTAGTAAGATTAAAGAGACAAAAAGGATTTATTAAAGTAAATCTTTGCTGTAAATTGTTTTAGCAGGAGCAATTTAAAGCATGAGAAAGATAAAGAACTGAAATAAGACACAAATAGCACCTGAAGTGAAAAAAGAGATTGATCTATGTTGTTTATAATTTTTTTAAATAGCGACACATAATTAATGTAGTTCATGGTAATTACTGGGGGGCAGAAGTAAAGGATATCTGCCAGCCATTACTGATTAGCTAACCCAACCTGATGCCAGGCTAATAACTGATCTGTTCGGTGTGGTGTGAGGAACTCTTTTTGCTTTCTTCCACGAAAGCTTCCTCTCCTTTCAATAATCCTTCAACCTGTTTCAACTTGTCTTTCCAAGAATGGATATTGAAAAACTGACCAGTGTGGATGCAGAAATAGAAATTTTACAAAAATTACTAAGTATCCTATATATACATCCTATCTCTCACAGGTATTTGAAGAAAAACATGGAGCTTCTTTAATATCGTAGGGACACTATCTGAGTGTGTCATAGTCTGACATGCAGTCAAGAGAGAAATGAGAAGTCCAGGTCTTCTGATTCACCCTGATTAATGACTCAGCTGAATGATTGGACCCAAAATTCCAGGCTGACCATTCAACTATTTCTAAGGTAGTTACTATAAAACTGGTTCCAACAAAATATTTTAGTATTGTGTCAAGGCCTACTATATGACAGCCAAGATTATTTAAAAAAAGGCATTCTTGGGGCCAGAACAATAGTAGCAGGGAAGGCCTTTGAGTTACACATGACTGACCTGAGTTCAATACCCAGTACCAGATACAGTCCCTAGAGCCCTGCCAAGAGTTATCCCTAAGCACAGAGCAAGGAGTAAGCCCTGAGCACCACCTGGCGTGGCACAAAGCAAAGAAATGTGTTTTTGGGGGCAGGGATATAACTCAAGTGGTAAAGCACATGCCTTATATATATGAATGCTGAGTTTGACTGCTGGCATCTAACGGCCTTCCAGCTATCTCTGAGTGTCTTTTGGTGGCGTTAAACTATGAGTGATTTGACTGATTGGCTATGCACTGTACCAGGCTTTCTAGCACTTTGATTTTCATTAGTCTATAAATTAATTCACCAATCAATTATTAATTATAAATTTATTAAATTGTAAATCCACAAAGTTTGTTGAAAACCAACAAAGTCCTCCAGAAAAGTCATGCTGAGGCATGTCTCCAGAAGGGCTGTGTGCAATTGATGGGATATTCTTAAATGCTTTGACAAAGGAAGTTAAGAAGTTTTTTTTAATTGAATTCCTCAGAGTCACTGACATACAAATGAGAAGTAAAAATCTTTGAGATACAGATCTTGTCGAGCCTGGTGGTCCTGCCGGGCTGCACGGGCAGCAGACAGGGCCTCAGACTGCTGGGGGAGGCTGGGCCGCTCGCGCCGGCCTAGCTGACCATGGAACCCGAGGAGGACAGATGGGTTTTGGGGTGGGCCCGCGCCTTGGGGGGTCCGAGCCCCGATGAGACTCCATACACTAGCCACTGTTGGGACAGTTAGAACGGGAGTTTTGTTGTTTTGCTCACTCCCAGCAATCTATTTGAGGTTCACAATGGACCTCCTCATAAACATTCTAGAGGGTGTGGCAGTTACAGAGTACTTGAGACTTGACTTATACATACTAAGACTTATTTTTGATGGGCACAACTCCTTTTCCATAAGGGAAGTTAGTACAGGAGACTACCACCTGGACGAGACAAGGAGACATGGAGGACAAAGTTTCAACGAGCCTGTGAAAGAACAGAAGGAGATAATAATGAAGGACATGGGTACCATCAGATACATGACCAAGTTAAAGTATACTTTTACCCAGTGTTTAATAAGAGAAACCGGGAAGTGTATTATACCTAATAGGGTGTGGATAAGTTGGGCTTGTGGCATGACAACCTCGATGGGTATTTGGTGTATATAAGGGGTGACTTGCCCTGGGTTCTCAGCTGGTGGTTTTGGTTGTTTGTTGGCCGTGAGTAGTCGTGGTCCTTGGTGGGAGACGGTGTATTGACAGAGAAGTTTCATATATGTGGAGAGCTTACTAAAAAACCATTGAACGAGACCGTGGGGGGGTAGGACCGATGGGTGCGTCAGGGGGCGAGTTTGGGGGATGTAGGGAGGAAGGAATGAAGAGAACCGAGGGTGGGGCGGGGGGGGGGGGAAGGTGGGGGTGGTTGGAGAGGGGTGGTTTAATTGGAG